>JAODVQ020090760.1:0-17244 GCA_025400075.2 Phenganax stokvisi
TTCAAGTCTTCACTACAAACGGCATATTGTAGCATTTGTTTGCTTATTTCATCACATCGAGCCAAGTAGTGCTCTTCGAACGAGGCATCGTTCTTTAGTAAATCAATTTCTTCAATTCGCCAAGAAGTAAAAAGCATTAACAACTCATGATAATGTTTCTTGGGTTGAGCTTTTTAGTTAAACTATACATTTGGAATTATTCTTGCTTGAGTCCTCTTCTTGATAGATTTAGTTGAAGAAGCAGTGACAGCTGGATCATTAGCAAGCAACTCATTGTCATTATCTTCCTCTTCGTCCTCCAATAAGAGACAATCAACATCACGCTTTTTGTTTGCTTTCCTATAACTTTTTTTATTGCAAGAATCATAGCATACTGCCCAATCAGCTAAAGTGATATTTTGCATACAAGCAGGACGTTCAACGTATCTTTTTAAAAACCACCAGACTGATATTCTTCACAATCATCTAACAGATTTTCAATTTCACTCAAAGGTTTTATCTACTCAACTCTTTCAGCAGGTGGAGATGTATTGATGAAAATGACACTGCGTGATGCCTTTCTCATAGGAAGTTGTAGAACTACATTGACTGCTTCTTGGAAGTCAAAAACTTGTTGCCAATATCACGAACTTGCTGCTTTATGTTCATGTTTCCTTCTTTAGCTTCAGCAACAGCTTTTCATAGTAATTCACTCATTGCCTTCTGAGCGTTGGAAATATAGGAAACAATATACATTGCGCAGGCATATACATCTAAGACATACTGAATATCCATATTGGCTTTCCATGCCAGAAGGCATACGGGATTGTAATTATCAATCCTGAGTTCATTTGTATTTCGTTTTAAAAATATTGTTGGTCAGTTGACGGATGATCGTGTAGCCAGGAGATATTGACATTCTGAAACATCTAACAGTCGTGAAAGTCCATTAAATGTAATGTCTTTACCTTCTTTAAGATCATTTAGTGAAGTCTTCATCTTTTTCCACAAATCTTTGCTGGTTTGAACAACATTTCGAGGTGTATCATTATCAAGTGGATACAAGATCTGAGTCTACCTCATTGGAGGTTGTGGATAGTTGAATCTAAAAAACATTTTTAGATTTTTTTTCTGCAGGTATGAGAATGTTTGTGTTTCTGCCTGCTTACAAGATCTAGCAATTCTGAATCATTCACTGGTTTACTACACTGAATAATGCTATCTATATAAGCAACAACATCTTCATCTTTATCAGCACCAAATATAAGTGCATTTTCAAACCAGATCAACATATGAATATGAGGAGAGCCTCGCTTCAACTCGATAAAACCAATCTTTGATATTTCCAAGAGGTGGAAGTTTGTTTATTAAGACATCTTTTAAGAAAGCATTAAATTGGAAATCAAAATGTCTTGCACAGGTAACAGGGTCACTTTGAGTACAAGGATCAAGAATTCCACACTTCCACTACGCCTGCGGTGCATTATTGGATATATGTACAGATTAGGTGAGCACCGGTGCGCAAAGCATTGATTAATTTGTACATTAATATTCATAAAAATAGTTGAAATCTTTTTTTTTTCAAATCGTTTGTGAGATTAAAGCAAGTTTTTTAGTCTACAAGGAGTCAGTGCAGTCTATTTCTGAAGTTCATGATGGTAGTAAGTTGTTGTTATAATATTCTTCTGAATTGATGTAGGCCAAGTGCCATATTCTGCTACGACCACTGAACAATATACTTGTTACATGAAAGTAGCAAGATGGATGAAGTACTTTTACCACTTTATGGATAAAATCATTTGATTATAAGTACTGTTTTACAGGCTTAACGTGATGGGATTCGGACACAGGCATTGTGCTGTGTTTGGTTGTCCGAACAGTAGTAAACAATTGAATAAGTGATCAATCGACGCTCTGTGAATTGCATAATTGTACTCGAGGAAGTGAGGCATGTGTCTGTCAGCCGCTCATACTTTATTCTTTTCCCACAGAGCATAAAGATAAAAAAGGACAATTACAGTGGGCGAGATTGATAAAGAGGCAGTGTAAAAATAATGGAAAATTGAACAAGTGGTAGGCGTTTCCTTCTTTGTAGTCGTTTAAAATACGTTCGTGAATGTTTACTTCACGCCCAGGGTGATCAGTTGTAAGTAATACAGTTATATCGCTCAGAAATATTGGTGGCCAAGACGTTATGCCTTTGCTTTCACAAAGCCAACTATTCTGCGGCAATTGCGGCAATGTTGATCGGTCAGGCAGTTCTTTTTCAAAGGTGTTTAGAAGCTCATCTCCTGATTTTCGGTGTCTCTGGCTCTTTCCACTGCTGCCGGTTCAATTGGAATATCCATTTCTGAGCAGGCAAAACGCGGGCAACTAGTTCTGCTTTCGTTACAGAGACTTTCAAGTTTCTTTTTCTACAAAATCTTTCAGAGCGTCAACATGCCACGTTGGAATCTCGTCAAACGAAATTTCTGGAAAAGCCATTACAGCCCTTTAATACACTAAATGCAGTAAAGTTACTTGAACAATTTCGTACTGACTCCTTGTAGACAAAAAAACTAGCTTTAATCCCACAAACGATTTGAGAAAAACAAAAATTTCAACTATTCTTATGAATATTCATGTACAAATGAATCAACGCTATGCGCATTGGTGCTCAGTGGTGCTCACTTAATCTGTACACAAATCCCATCATGCAACCGGGAGCGTAGCGGAAGTGTGGAATTCTTGATCCTCGTATTAATCTACACCTCTCATCGCAAGTGAGGTCATTTAATTCTTCATCACTATAATCTCTGTGATCAATCAGTTTACCAAGGATATGTAGCAAATGGTTCCGTTTTGTTTCAGCAGCAGAAAGACTGCAAAACAGTGATTCTGGCCCTGGCAAATCATGGCAAACAAGTCTTTTTTCGCTTTTTCAAATTAAGATGGTGATCTTCTTAAAGTTCTCAAAAATCTAAAACCATCATCATGGTGAATTAAACTTTGCACACCTTCGGGTGTTTTTAACTGGCCAGCTATAAGTGTCCTGTCTCCTAATTTGTTCTTCCGCAAAGCGATTTGGGATTGTGCCAGCAGAAACTTTATTTGCAATTTTTTGGCTTTGAAGAATATGTTCTCAGTGCACATAGCTGCTCTTTGATCAGATCTTCTCAATTCAGATTTGCATATTTCACTATAATAAACACTTCTCAATATTTCTTTCTCATCAAGCCTTTTTTGCCCACAGAATATTCCAGGATAAGCTATTTCCTCTGAATGTTGATCTTTAAATATACTTGAAGGTCTAATTCCTTCACCAGGAGCAAAGTTGTAAATTTCTTGTCTTTCACTATCATCAACAAAATCAGGAAGTGTTAACATGCTGTCAATCACGCCAGCTGGAATTTCAGCTTCATTTTCACTCCATTCATCTTCTGAATAGGCGGATTGAATATCTGCATTCTTCAAAGTTTCACAGTCATTATGACTCTTACTCACTGAATCTTGCAAGCTTCCTGTCGAATTCTCATCAAGAGCTATTCCTTGCTCTTGATGCAAAGCACTTGTCTTCACCAACCAAGCTGCTGCTTGCAACACTTTGTGAGGGCATATATTCAATGAAAGTGCAGAACTTTTGTACTGTAATCTCTTTAATTGTACTTTAATTGTACCTGTCTCGTGAGAAACTCTGGAAGGTATATTTACAGTGTTGTTAACATCAGCTTGAACATTCACAACATTACCAGTAATTTTGAGTTGCCTGCTATGGGGAGCTTGAAAAAGCTTTTGTAATGCCAAGCGTGGTGCAATTAGCCAACACTCTAATTCATTACGATCAAAGAAATCTGGTTTTGTTGGAAATTGGAATCCATTGGAAATTGCACAAGGAGGAATTTTTCCTTTTTGTAAATGGTTGCTGCATGTTTGACATACCCACTCAATACTATGAAGTTTTTATACGGACAAAATATCTGAAAATCTTCAATGCAGTTTACATGCTATAGAAGCATGTCACATGCTCTTAAATATATTAGATGTGCTGCACAATGAAAACGGCGACATAAATTCAATACGTTTTGACATACAATGATTAGATGAACACGTACATGTAAAACGTGAGGAAGTTCATTTGATATAATACATGAGGAAGCGAAAATGAGTAAGAAAATTATGCAAGTTCCAATAATTATATACCAAAATGTTCAAAATAAACACGCTAAAATCAGTGGCCTAACTGCACAAAATGGCAGAAGAAATGCAAATGCCAAACGGTTTGAATGTTCAGGGTATTGTGCAGACCATCTTAAACGCAATTAACAACCTGCCAAATTCGCCACTAACATGCAAGCAAAGTACCAGTCCACTAAGCAATTCCGCTGAACCGTTCTCCTCGCCAGAAGAGGAGCTAGATTCACAGTTTCAAATACCGCGAACGCAAGGGTTAAACGTCAACGCAAGGGTCACAACACCATATTCTGTCCCAAGGAGAATAGTTTCATAATCTGATTTTAACCCCCGCCGAAACTACAATATTCAACGCCCACGACGATGGAAATCTCAGAAAATGCCGGTGCAGAATGGTGCTACTGTCACAAAACCCAAATTAGTTTATAAGGACATTTGTTTACTGCCAAATCCTCAGTGGAATCAAGTGCCACGTTGTTCAGTGAAAGCTAAGTTGGTGGAAAAAGGCTTATTTGTCGAAGCATTTGAGCTAGATAAAAATTGGGACGAAGGTCGTTTCTATAGTGACTTGTTCTCTCTCTTTCAAAAAGTGCTTACATCCGAGGAAAATCACGAGATCGGGTGAGTTATAATTTATAAAATATTGATAGTGGCAGTAACTCCTGGCTTTAAGGGAGTGTACAGTGTCTACAAAACGCAGTGTCTCCAAAGTTCAACCCCTCCTAGCAGCAGTCATGCGTAACTGCTGTTGTTTTATGAAATATCAGCCCCTTCCTACCTAATGTCTTTGATTTGGTATAGTGTTTTAAAGTAGAATTTATGTTCTAATTTTCTTTGAATTTTCAATTGGACTTAAAAAAAATAGATTTGAATATGTCAGAAGCTCAGGTTCACACATTGTTGCAATGCATCTTTCACATGGACAAACATGGACAGCCCATGTGGTTAAGCAGGTTTCAGGACAAGGGCCCATATACATAAGGACCTTGCAAGATGTTTTTGATGACAATGTAAGTATACTGTATGTACTGTCACATGCTTAAATTGACTATATCTCTTATAAGTTAGAATTGCAAATATTCGTTAGTTTTCTGTGCCCTTTTAAATTTATTGTACATATACTTTAATTTAGAATGAAGAGGAGAGTGACAGTGAGCAACCTGAAAATATTTCAACAACCTTCATACTGCCTAAGCCCTTGAATGTGGAAACGTGTGGAAGCCAGTCAAAAGAAAGTACCTCATTAGGATCAAAAATTGGTCATAGCTCTAGGTTTGGTTCTTTTCAACCATGTTTGTTCATTGTGTTGGTTTGTGTGCATACCTATTGAGCTCTTTGATGATTGTAAAATTAAAAATGATAGGACTGATTGTAAGTGAATATTGCTTTTTTGCTTAGAAAAACCCAACAGTCTATATCACAGTACATACTTTCTACTCAAGATGCAAATGGTAACAATATGCCTGTAATGGTTTGTCTTGCAAGTTGTTTAATGTGCATTGATCGTTATATATACAGTTTGTAGCTGTTGCTAATTTACAATCAATGTTTCCTGATGCACCAGTTCAAGAGCTTGAACTTATTTTAAAGGACTGCCTAGATTTTGATCATGCATTGGAAGTTGTGCTACACAGATTTGGCGACAAAACCACTTCAAATCAAGTCATAACAGGGAACAGTCCCACTAGGGAAAGAGAAGACAGTTGCCATCAGGATTTATGTTCTGGTAAAACGGCTTTGTTACCATACAGCTCAGGTATGTGTGACATTTTATAGTCGCTTTTGCAGGATTGCCTTTATGTGCAGTACCATGAAGGTAAAGTGCACCCTTACCTCAAAATGGTAAAATTGCCAGGAAATTTGCACTACCTAACTGAAGTGTATCAAAGTTCCAAAGCACATATAATTATGAACTAAAAATGATATCAAACACAAGATTTTGCCTCTGATATTATAAGCTTGTAAAAATTCAACGTATGATTGTCAAGTTAAGATGGTATTCTATTACTTTAAATTGCAATTTATAAAAATGGTTTCTGTATGCCTGTGAATCTTTTTAGAGAATGTTGATGCGAGTACTTTTCGGATGATAATCAAATATGGGAAACCACACTGTCATCCCAAGTTTTTCACAATGTTGATACTGGCCCCCAGTCACTTACTCGATTCATTTCATCTGCTGTCAATTCATTTGGAGATGAGCTGGAGTTAGTAATAGACAGGAACAAGGACATTCTTGAGAAGGCAGTAAGGAAATATATGAATTCTAACTTTGATGTGACAAGACCTTTAAATGTTTCATTTAAAGGGGAGCAGGATTGGATGCTGGTGGCCTCACTCGAGAATTTTTCCAGCTCCTGATGGATAGGAATCAGAAGCAAAGCTCCAAATACATTTCATTGATTGAAGGTTCCAGTGATCACCTGTTGCCAATCCACAATTATGAGCTCTCGTCTGGTGGATTCTTTACTTTGGCCAGCAACATGATTTTACATTCAGTTCTTAATAAGTGCCATGGTGTTATGGGACTGTGCCCAGCTGTTGTTGTATACCTAGTAACTGGTTCACGCACCGCGGCAGTAGAGCATATTAACCTAAATGATGTACCAGATCCTGTATATCAAGAACTATTAGAAAAGGTAATATGTGATGTTTGCAGGAATTGATAGTGTTATGTTAAGAATGCCCAAGTTTCCTTACGCTTGTTTTAAAATTGCTTTTATTGCACGAAATTTTATCAACGTTGGAATTTCTTTTTTCTATAGCTTGCTAATTCTCCAGATGATCAACTTCATCTGTTTACTTTGCCTGGCAGTTCTCTTGACATCAGTGAACTTCTGGTGTTAGCTGGTTATCACTTATCAGTCTCACCACAGCGGCGACATCTTGCATTCGAATGCTGTGTGCAATATGAAGTAGTCACCAAATGCATTTCTGCTCTGGATGATATGAGGAAAGGCTTGCAATCTGTAAAAGTGCTTGGGAATTCTATTCTTGATTTGTTACTGAAGTGGCCACCTTTAAAGAAAAAAGCTGTTTCTGAGAAAAAGTAAACCATCCATTAGTCTTCCTGAAATGATCATCAGTATTACGTATGATATGGGTAATGACTCTTTGGCAACAACAAAAAAATTATTTGAGAAATATTTTGCACGAGTTAAGTGGAAGAGATGGTATGTACTCAAAACGATAGTTAATTTTTTTACAAGTTTTGTGTTTTCACTAAACAATTCTCTTTTTGATTGTAACAGTGCAGTAACTGTTTCTTAAAAACTTATCCTGTATTATTTTGTAGATTCTGGCGACCAGGAAATGCTACATGATCTTATTTTGCTTTGGATAGGCTTTACATCCCCTCCCACTAAAGCATCTGAAAGGCTTGTTGTAGGATGCTTATCAGACAACACAAAGGATTTACCAGAAGCTGACACTTGCCCTCGTGTTTTATTTTTGCCAATAAAATATAAGGAATATGGTCAGTTCAGAGATGCAATGGACACTGCTGTAAAGTATGGCAAATATGGTTTGGCAAGATGTAAACAACGTCTGAGAGTACTGCACGTACATACAAAGTTATGTGCAACAAACCATACTGATCATAATATAGTTTTAAGTTACGTTTATGGAATAATGGGTTACAAGACTTGGTATTGATTAATTAAGCATTGCTATATAGTATGATGCCGAAGAAAAATAGTATTTTATGTGCATAAAAATCTGCTTATTTTGTTAATTATCACTATATGTTGTCGCATGACTGTTCCCAGGGTTAATTTTCAATGAATGGACCATAATTAGAATAAGTTGGTATGATTCAATTCCATTTTCATCTTGTGGTGATTGTTATGTGTATTCACATGCTTCTGATAGCTGTTGAATTTGAACCTCACTTAGAGGAACTCTTGTTTCAGGAACAACCACATCATAATCTTCATGTTCATCATGCAATATTCCATCATCATCAGTGCCAAACTGTTCAATGTCTGATACTATAATTTGCCCTTCAGCTACTGAAGTTACAGCAGAATATCTAGAGTTTCTTAAATCCAGCATTCCCTGCACCCACAACTGGTTAGGGGAAAAGTTACATTCTGTTGATACTGGGTGATTGTTCCACTGACCAACAAATTCATCCAGAGCCTTGTTAATTAATTGTGGGATTGGCTATCCACCTACCCTTTACACACAAAATGAAAACGAGTGCATGAATCGTATCATAGAAGTAGACCAAGATCCGAATTCATCGAAGCATCAGTCTGCTCTTTTGCCATACATCGAAAAAATTTGGGGAGAGGTGGCAAGACAACATGACAAGCAATTTTTGGCTGTTTTCGGAAGAGGCCAGTATTGTCTAAGCAACGAGTTTTCTTTTCTGCAAGTGGAAGAAAAGAATTTCTTTCGCATGAACGATACCCAGAAGAAAATATTAAAGAAGAAGTTCTTTACTACGCCTGTTTCCGAGCCTAGAAAACGCAAAGAATGACAAAATATCGTTATCAGCAGACAAGTTTGGAATTATTAATATTCCTTTCCCGGTACTTGATGCCATGTTTGCGAAAGCTGCCACCTATGTTCGGGATGGAGATAAAACTTGGAAAGTTCCAGCCGACGAAGACAACCGCGGTTTGTCCGAAATGTATCTGGTTCATAGCAGATCCAACTCCAATTCACACAAAGCTATTTGGATGAAGAAGACCAATCGCGTACAATGCGATAAAGCTTGTGTAAACTGGTCAACCTCCACTCTATGTTCACATTGCCTAACAGTAGCTGAAATTAACGGCATTCTGAAACCATTTATTCTGTGGTTCAAGAACAGAAAGCGGGCACCAAACTTGACAGCGTTAACCAATGTCAACATGCCTCAGAATGCTGGGGAAAAACCTACATCCAAGAATCGAAAAGGAAAAGCAAACAAAACTCCTTCTGTGGGGAAAACCATTGCCTCTTATAGGTTCATTCAGCAGAGTAAGGAAAATACTTCAACTCATTCCACACAGCATCACACACAGCAGTTCCGGTAAACCCAGTCTCTTCAGTTCAAACAACCTCGAACTCAACAGTTCAAACCTACCCAGTTCCTTCAGTCCATGCAACCACAGATCCATCACCAAGTTACCCAGTACCTTCATTCCACTCAGCCTTGTAGTCAGCAGTTCCAACCTACCCAATTCCATCAGTCCATGCAACCCCAGATCCACCACCAACCTACACAGTCCTTTCATTCCACTCAACCTCCTAGTCAGCAGCTCCAACCTACCCAATTCCTTCAGTCCACCCAACCTCAAATTCACCAGGTCCAATCCATCCAGCCTCTCATTCAGCAGTCCCAATTCCACGAACTGCATCAGAGTGCTCAATCTCCTCTAGGTAATGCTTTAAATGCAGAAGCAAACCAGGCATTGCCTTCCCGGCCCAAGCATCCTTTTGGAGTGTTTGCATTTGCTCGGCTATCGTTCCTCAGCAAGAAAGTTTCACGATGTTATGGCTGCGAAAAATTGTTAAAACCAGGGGATAATATACCACACGCACCAAAAGATATGGTGGTTACAACAAGGCTGTGCCGCAGATATTATGATAAAGATGGCCAACCCACAATATTGCCCAAAATTTCATCTGTTTACTTTTACCTTGACCCTAACTGTGTGCGTGCTGCTTGTCCACAATTTGATATCAAGTCTTGTGTTGTCCCAAGCGACTTGATGCTGTTTATGTTTGTGCAGCACTCAAATGCACTGAGTGAACGATTTGGTTTGGTTTTAGACATATGAATGTTAAAAGAGGACGTATTCACTAATATTGATGATAGAACATCACATACATGTAGGGCCGGATTAAGACATGTGTAGGCCCTGGGCACCCCTAAGTTGTGAAGGCCCCTCTATTGTCAGTCTTAGGAATAGGAGAAGTTTATTTTTTCCTTGAACATCATGATAAAAGCATGAATCTAAAATGTACAGCGAATTTTTAACATGGACGTAGATAAAATTGAAAAGTTGGAAGATAGAATAAGATCAATCATAACTCCTGCTACATCAGGAAGCTCATTTGATCGAAAAGCGCCTATATAGCCAAAAGATGCTTTCCAGCCCTACGACGTAACTGTATGTAAGGCCCGTGAGACAAACTCAAAGTAACCAACATATATTTTTTCTTCATTCCTTTCAGTGACAATTTTTAAATCCACCTTGAAATATGTAGAGTCGTGCCCTTAGTTTAATCCGGCCCTGCATACATGTTTAGCTATTAGAACACACACTTGATTCTAGTTATTCAGTTTATTATATGCAGTCTAACAACATAAAAGCAATGAAAATTGCAACATATTGAAAGTTGATCAGCAATTTTTAATGCTGTTTATGCACTGTATAATATGTAAACTTGTTCCGTTGTTACCTTACTCTTTACAAACAAATACATACATGCCTTCTGCTACAAGGGTCATCGAGAGATCCAGTAGACACCAGCTTTGGAGACACGCTCTCTTTCACAATGCTGGACATTTCAACTAAATGTCATCCTAAAACGAAATTTAAAAATTATAAAACTGTACAATCCTAAACCTGAAATGACATTTACATATGGAAAAATTTTTGGGTTACTAGTAACACACTAAAGAGCAAGACCCTACTGGTAAAATTGCCTGGCGCTAAAGAGGGTAAAAGAGTCTTGCATCACGCAAAGTATAGGAAGAAAGTGGGGTGCTTTGCAACTTAATGGGTTAGTTAGACACAGCATGGCAAATTTTTGGGTGAACCACATTAAAGGCCAAAACCCTCCTTAACAAGTAAAATTGACTGGCATTAGACAAAGTAAAAGAATAAAGAAAGGTGCTTTTGGGCACATTGCAGCATAATGGTACCAGAAGCATTGCATAAACAATTTTAATTCTTACAGGGACAATTTCCCAAAATAATTGTCCAGGAGTATGCTTATGTCGTGTTTTCTGCTCCATTTCTATATAACATAGTTGATTACATCAACATTAAGCACACACAACGATGTGCCTTGCAAAGTTCAACGTTCAACTATTCCACCTGTACCTGTATGATTTCTTCCATGAGTCTAACCAGGACATGTTGTTTGTGCTAGAATATGGCAACGAAGCTGTTTTACCAAAGCATTTTTTTTCTAAATTGCTTAGAATGCCTTTGCTGAGGCCTCTTTCTACATTTGGTTCCCACTAAAAACCAAAAATTGTCAAATTCAAACATTTGCAGTAGCTTGGTTACTGAGCAAAAGTAGAGATTGGAATCTAATGAGAAAGTTATGATATTACTTCAACTGCATTATTTAGCTGTTGACACAATTGTTTCTAAAATGAGAATGAAAGCAATTAAATGTACACTGGGCACAAAAACAAAAATACTGTAAAAATCTCAGTTAGTACATTGCACTGGTACTTGTAATAGATGTGAGAAACGAGGCCAACTCCTGCTGGTCCATTTCCAAAAATTAGCAATTATGCATGGTAACTCCATCACAGACAATGGGTGAGGTTAAAGTAATTTTTACTTATTTTGAAAGTGTATGGTATTTTTGCAAGCCCTACAATATCAACCAGCAAGTAGTCTGTCAAAATATCAAAGGTCTTTCAGAATGGGTTGGACTTTTTTACATTAACGCTATTCTTTTAAATTAAAATTGTATACCTGTACGGACAGTAAATAGTGGGCAGTTATACATTAATGAACTTTGCTTGTCAGTAACAGAACACACGACCAAACAAAACATAAAAACAAGAACAACAAACCAAATCACACACACTATCACGTGAAGACACGACCTTTGGACGGCTGTAAAAGCACGCAATTCTTATGTAACTGCAGTGTTTAAATTTTTCAACAATAAAATATTTTGCGTTTTTACGTTCACGTTTTTTTTACTTTGATCCTTTGACTATTGGTATGTAATAAAAGACTTATTTACTGGGCCCTCGGGAAAGCAGTGTGTTTTGTTGCTCTAAGACCGCCGTTGTTGCCAAGGCGAAGCCGAGGGCAACAAGGGCGGTTGAAAGGCCGCAACAAAACACACTGTTTCCCTCGCGTTCAGTGAATAAGTGACAATTACAATCTTTTCCGTAGATATTCCTGTCCAGATCGGCTAACAACTGCTGCTGGTTTTAAGAAAAAGCTAGGCTAGCTTACCTTGACACTCATCAACGACTTTGTTCAAATTTGCTTGTTTTAAAAAAGCAATCACTTCTTCGGTTGAAAATTGACTTGACATAGATACAGCCATTTATAAACCTGAACTGCTTGACTGATTTTTGTTGCACTGGCCGACAAAATTTTGAATAAAAATAGTTGTAAAATCGTTGTTCCAGTGTGGTTGTAACGCTTGTAGAAGGCAACCTGCAAAAGGCTGATTTTCGCTGGGTAACAGAAATTTGAGATTCCCAGTTGATAAGCAACCAATCAAGGACCTTCTAAACTCCTGTGTTAGGACTGACCTATGTATATAAGCTGAGTAATAAATTTGCCGAAAAGCATTCTGGTTTAGCAGATGCTGACAATTCTGCAAAGGAAAGTGTGTTTTAGACTTTGTTTAAATTATGATTATGAATTTGTACACTGTTACTTTTAAAACATAATCAAGTAGTATGGATAAGCTATGCTGTCAAGTGTATTGACATTTTTCTGCTGGTCAGTTCTTTCACCAGCTGTAAGCAATGATGAACTTGGTGTGTTAGAAAGAATAATTGAAGAATATCTGTGGAATTTTACCCAAATTTATTTTGGAAAATCAGTTATCCCTAAAATGCATTACTTGGTCCATTACACTTCACATATATACAGGTATTTACATTTTTAAACTATTAGTAAAATTTGGTTCAAAAAGGCTGGTAGCTGTTGTTGGTCCAACTGTAACTAATCTTATTGTAAGCACGGCTAATACCATATTTATCTGGTTTATCTTCATCATCCATTAAGCATCAATTGGCACTGCTTTTACTTGTAATGGAGAGAGCCTTGCAGCATTAAGCTTAACTAAAGCATTAAAAAGTTTATAGCTTCATCCATTTTGTAATATCTGCTCAAGTATAAAAATGAAATCATAACAAGTAAGTCATTAAATTAATGCTTGTGTTTATGTATAAAATTAACTTGTTAACTCCATGATACTGATCTCAACAATCTGTCTTTGGCATCTGACAGGTTTTCATCAAGGATATTTTTAATATGATCATACAATTGCATACTTCACATGCTGGTAAATATTATGTACCTATTTGATAAATTCAATCTAAATGGTTGTTTGCAGATTTGGTCCTATGGTTTGCACATAGTGCATTCACATTTCAAGAGACTTGCTGGATTTATGGGCAATTTCACCTGGCCAAAATGTGCTAACAGCACCTCAAAACCCAAGGATATGACCATTGATAAGGGATTTATTCTATACTTTGTTGAAAAGTATTTCCATTATTGGGCTCTTTATTGTATTTAGAGCCTTAGGGGCTACTTTGAGACTTTGACCATGTAACTGCTATATACTTCTTGTGCATATTAGAATTATCTTTGTCAAAAAAAAATTAAAAGTGGAAAAAACAAATAAGATGTAACTATCAATAGGATGAATCCAGTGCAATCCGGTAGGAGTGATGCTGGCCGCAGCCTTGCTACTGCCGGGGGTGCACTACAGCTTTCATTTGCATTCTTCTGTATTCAGTCTCTGGCCAGCCAGCACCCTTCCTAGCAGATCACGCTGGATTCATCCTGGGTAACAACATTGAAATTTTAAAAGTTCTTATTAATTCATTGTTGCCTACTGTATGTACCTAGTGTAAGCCTACTGAGAGTTTCATAGATTTTTTTTTCTTTATTTTTTAGATGTAAGAAAGTTTGTTAGATTGGTACTGAGTTCAGGATTGGAGCTGTAATCCAAGTTGGCTACGAGAATGATTTACCTAGGTTTGCTTAAATTGCCACGCTTGTTGTGGTCCCAACAAGTAAAACATATTTTGTTTCAAAAGCAATAGAAACCATGTGGTTTTCATGTTAATATTCATGCTTTTGAGGTTTGCTTTCCAACGAGGCCAGGAACATTAGTATTGTTGCCGAGTGAGTTTAGTATGTACTTGCCAACTCATTGTACTAAAACATCTAACACATCATTTGGTACTTGTATAGTTACCAAGTATAATTGTCCAAAAAGGTACATGTAAAGAGAATAATGTACACGTAATGACATATGTACTGTTCTTTTTTTACACTGTACTACCTAGAATTTTTATGCAATGTAATAACCACTTTCTTTTGGCTGTGTTGTATGGAACAAAGTTACTCAGTTACTTGCAGCCCTGAGATTACTTGGCACTAAATTTAGTATGTGGCTGAGATACTTGTATAGCAGGTTGGGTATTATACATGTCATATAATTTTTTAATTACAGTATGCGCATCTAGCTTTAAACTTGAAAATAAATTAATTAAATAGAGCAGAAATGGTCAACCTATACCAAGTTAATAGTGTTTAAACCAACCACTTAAGTATGGCTGCAACCAACCAATATATAGTAGTTACAATAACCAATTAGTTATGGTTATAAACAATTGAAAATTGGTTGTTTCTAAACTTCACTAGTTGTACCTAATGATACCAAATAGTAATTGGTCAATCTAACTGAATTTTATTAGTTGTTACCAAATAAATTTGGTTCTTTTGACCAATATGATATTTCATTTCCTTTTTACCAATTATTTATTGGTTAATACAACCATTATTATTTGGTTTTAACCTATTCAATTGGTCAAATTAACCATTTTTAATGGTTTCAAACTTTTTTTTGGTCATTTTAACCATTCAGTTTTTACAGTGTACACAATAACACTGTGAGTCGTCGAAACTTTTCTCGTATAAGTCTCAAGAAATGCGCTTTTGAAAGATTTACTCACGATAATATGGTGTGTACACAAACATACTAGAACTATTTTGACTGATAAACACGCAGCATTAGTTAAGTTTTTTGATGAGAGTGGATTTCAACTGCCAGACAGTGGGCATAGGAAGTACAGCTACTCTCCAGTTGGTGAACCGTGTTTGGATGTCTGTCGATATTCGTTCGCTGCAAACCATACTCTCAACCTCTTAGGAGGAATTGATGGGGTAAAATATGCAAACATTATTACAGGCGCATGCGATGCAATGGAGTTCCTGACGTTTTTTGATGAAGCTACTCAAACTGTTGACCCTTTAACACACCGACCTGTATTAGAGGTCAGCAATATAGTAGTGATGGATAATTGTGCAACTCACCACGGGGATGCTGAAAGAGCCCTTATGGGATTACCTCAACGATTTGGCAATCAAACTTCTTTTCCTTCCAGCATACTCGCCAGACACGACTCCAGTTCAAGAGGTTTTTTCAAAACTGAAATATTTATTGAAGTATAGGTACCACAATGTTGTATTAGAAAATTTAGAATACGCCATTTGGTTAGCTCTCGCAGATATAACTGGTTCAGATATGTATGGCTATTACAGACACGTTGGCTACTTATTGTAAAGACGTGTGTCAAGAATTTGTTTCAATATTACATCCAATACTTAGGAATTGGGTGTGGTTATTGAGTCAGTTTGTTTTCAAATGTCTTGAACGGCTTACATAATTTCAAACGTCAGCAAATTTGAAACATTGTAACTACTGTAAGAGATATTTCTACTCTGCGAATAAGTAGATTACAATAAGGCACTGTTACATGTAAGAATTTTTGTGTAAATCTTGTTACTAGCAGTTCATGCTTCCAACGTTCTGGTTTGAAGGGAAAACGCCTGGTCACAAAGTTGTGAAGAACTTATAATAATAATAACACAACAACAACGTACAACATAAGAAATTATTTACAATTCTGGTGCCACTGCATGGCAGTCTTCATGATATGCTATAAAGGTAACTAAACGGTCTGTAAAATATCAGTCTAGTAAAGAAATTAGAACGTTTGTTCCTTCTGCATCTGCCTCGTCACTACAAGTGTCTGAATCAAGAATGTTTTCATCTTGAGATGGACTTCTTAAGGCTGCCGAGGTTGTGATGCTTTCATTTTCACTAGGGCATTTGATGGTTTGATATGTTGGATTTGTAATGTCACCTTTTTATTGTCCTTTTCACATAAGCGACATCTCTCTGTAATTTCAGCCAATTTCTCTTACTGTCAACTATATATTCCTCTGGAAACTCATCGATACCGATTTCTTTAATATCTTTGCTTACAGATTCATGGACTTGGGTGAAAGAAGTATCCCGTCTGGCGAGTTCTTGTTGAAGTTTCTTTAATTTCGTTTGCAATTTTTAATTTCTTTCTTCTTTGCGACTATCTTAGCTTTTTCATTGTATTGCTTGCTTTAGTCTCCGCTTTCAAAAGCACATTTGTATCTTTGCAATTGACAAGTTCGAACAGTATGATTTATAAAATGACAGTTCGAGCATTTTTGACCATTTGTACCTATGTCCTTTGCAGCATTCTTGATCTCAGCCATTATTTCATCAAGTTCGTTTCACTTGTTGATTATTATATGTGCTGTGCTTTGAACCTCGCTTCTCCTCCAAAACATGTACTTTCCAGTTGCGGTCTGCAAGCTCAAAGTCTTTCGGCACCGAATTGCTTGACAAATGAGGCCACAAGAGTGTTGTCTTATTTCCACAGTACTTTCGCTTGTTTTGCTTCTTTTGCTTTCTTGGGTTACTACAGGACTCAGACCTGGCAAAGGAAAAGTTTTTCTTTTTTAACTGTGGATTTTTCAGGAGTTTTTAATTTGCTGTAAACCATATTCATGATCAATATTTTATGCCCTTCATGTTGTGAGATCAGGCTTGTGAGGTCTTCTTCAGTGATGTACTTCATTGTACTACTATGAGGCGCCAGGTGTAAAAAAATTATATACAAAAGTTTTGTGGTACTTTTCTCATGGTTTGCTACAAATCTCATGGTGTAAATGATTATTTACAAATAATCATTTTAAAGTGAATTGATTGTTTATAAACAATCATTTTCTTAAAAAGGATTATTTGTAAACCAGCATTTGAATTAAAATGCTTCTTTGTAAATAATCATATTCTCAAAATTGATTATTTACATAAAAGCATTTTATGAAA
>JAODVQ020090865.1:0-40523 GCA_025400075.2 Phenganax stokvisi
CATGAAGGCAAGCAGTGAAGTCCAATATGTAAACCATGTTACCATAACAAAGTATGTATAGTAAACACTATGCATGAAGGCAAGCAGTGAACTTTCTAATTAAGCATGGAGTGGATGGGCATGGAGTCAGGGTCGGGTGGAGTCATAAGTCTGGCTTGGAGTCAGGAGTCTGCCGGAGTGTCCAGAGTAGTGGATGGGCGTGGAGTCGGGGTCAGGCGGAGTCAGGAGTCTGCTGAGAGTGTCAAGTGGAGTGGATGGGCGTGGAGTCAGGGTTGGGAGGAGTCAGGAGTCTGCTGGAGTGTCCAGTGGAGTTGATGGGTGTGTCCAAAAAAGCTGCTGTGGAGGGAGCATGATCTTATTACAGTTTTTATTAATTGCCAGGCTACTAATAATCCACATTCCCTGGTATGAATGGTATGAATAGTATGAAGGCAAGTAAACATAATGCATACAGGTAAGCAGTGAAGTTCTAATAAAGCATGTAACCAAGTAAGTTATTATCCTATTACCAATACTCTCCTATTACCAATACATTGTTTACCAAAATTGCCATCTTACCAATATTCCCAAATAAGCTTTGGTCCTATTACATTGTATAACAAAATTGCCATTCTCTGGTATGAATAGTACATAATGCATAAAGGTAAGCAGTTGGAAGTTAAATAAAACATGTAAACAATGTAAACCAAACAAACTCTTATTGTGGTTACCATAAAACAAAGCAAGCATTCAACAGTAACAATAACAAAGCATTGGTAACAAAAAGCTGCCGGTATAGTTGTAACCAAAGTGTAAGTAAAGTATGTGAACACAATGCTAAAAGGCAAGCAGTGGAAGGTAAAACAGCAAAGAATATCAACCAAATATGCTAGTATGACCAAATATGTAAGTTGCTATAAAGCGCATAAAGCATGCATTTAACAGTAAAGATATAACATTGTAACCAAAGCACAAGAATGTAAACAAAATGCATAAAAGCAACAACACATAAAAGCAAGCAGTGGAAGTTAACACAAGCATGTAAACCAAACAAGCTTTTGTCCTATTGGTATACAGAGAGAGAGAGAGAGAGAGAGAGAGAGATTCATAAATCAAATCCAACACACTATACATCCTATCTTGTCATAGTTCTAATTGGAGCAGGAGCATGCAAGGGGCACTCCCTTTAAAGTAGATCTAATTGGAGCACACTAATTTCCTTTAAGCCAAATTAAGGAAAAGCAAACACATCCAGTATTGTCATTTATAGGTTAATACATCCAGTATTGTCATATATACGTAGGTGTAATTGGAGCACACTAATGCACATATTATGTATAGGAATTGGAGCAAGGTAGGTCTAATTGAAGCTTACTAATTCATATGCATTTAAATTAGAGCACACTTAGTCATATGCACAATAGGCACTCCCATGGAAAACAGCCAGCATATGGATGTTGCACGCCTTTGGGGTTCCCCAGGTAAAAATTCCTTTAAGCCAAATTAAGGAAGGCAAACACAATTGGTACATTTTAATCCTAAAGTAGACCACAAAAAAGGGAGGAAAAATGAAGGGGATAAAAAGATGCCGTGCAGGCGTTGAACACGCACCATCTGCGTAGTACAACTGCCTTCTTGACCATTAGGCTACCCAGTATACACCAAAACCGTTTACCTAATCGCTCACTATGTAGGTAAAATGCTCATGTGGTGGCAGAGCCTTTGGCTAGCTTGTATAAATCTATAGCTATACTACAATGTGAACTTACCGAGGTAATGTTGTTCCTTAGTACCGCAATCTAAAGCAGGCAACATCACACCGAAGAGCCGTCGTCTGCTTTGACCATGAGTATTTTGGGAGTCCCGAATTAATTGCAACGATGAGCGACACGACGAGAGCCCGAAGCTCTAGAAAAATAGAGACAAGCCGCAACGAACAGCAGGTAACGATAGTCGCGCCGTTTGGATAGATGTTGAGAGAATCCTGAAATGTTAGAGAGAACACAGCGGTATAAACAAGTCCACAGCAGTAGAGAGAACAGAGCAATATATAGAACAGTCTCGAGAGAGGAGAGTAACGCACCCGAGGTGTTGAGAGCGAACAGCGGCAATCCTCGGAGACACAGTGGAGCAGCGGTAATCCTCGGAGAAGCAGCAAGCAACGGCTCGGAGAAGTAGAGAAGAGCGGCAATCTCGGACAAGGTCCTGAAGAAAGAGGAGAGATGTCGTCGATCTTCCAGTCTGAATTCTGCAATAGTCGCTTCTTGAGCTTCTCTTTTATCCCCGTTATCTGGGAGGAAACAGCCCTTGTACTTTGCAAACCACGTGGCGAAATAATTGCGCATGCGCTACAAGCAAACTTCATAAAACGCAATACAATATTACACGTTTATCTGCTTCTTATAATTATTAATACTTCGCATGGACAGAGAAATCTTCATTATCATAATTATCCTATAATATATCTACATAATGATTGTTAATTAGTGTAGAATCATGTGGTAATCCCTAATTTGTCTCCTACCTTTTTACACCATAACAATATTTTCCTACAAATTTTTTATTTACTTAGCTGGGTCTTCAGAATAACAATAACATAGAAAATTAATAATACATTTCAAACTAAGGTCTTTCACTGGTTGAGGGGAAGTTGAGCAACTAATGAGGTTCTCCACCACCATTGGTTGACTGGTCTGTGTAACAGGAGACAAACGTCATTTTCCGCACTCATTATGATATCTGCAGCTTGGCGATGTGTCATTCCTAACAAACTCACTGAATTAACCTGTATAATGATGATTTCAGAGATAAGAAACAGAGTTTTGTATTCATACCTGTAGAATTATGTCTCCCTCAATTAGAACACCACTTCTTGATCCAGCTGTATCGGCAGTCACTTGTTTGATACGCACAAGCCCACTGCCATAAGGTTTGTCGCTACCTCCAGCAATTCTAATGCCCAAAACACCTTCTTCTTTAGATATATTTACACTAATACTTTCACCTGTGTATGATGTACAAATATGCACAGATTTAAAGGGAAGCTTACATACCCTGTGGCAAAATATGACTAATTTTCCTCTGAAGATCAACAGTAATTTGTTGCTGATGGCTAAAATCTCTGAGAAGGTTGAGCGTCTCGTGGTAATTGTGCAAGTGAACACCATTGATTGCTATCAGTTGGTCCCCAGACATTATTTTTCCTTCACTCACACTACCAGCAATTACTTTGTCAACATACACTTCCTCTGTAATAGCTTGATCCTATACAATACTATATCCTGCTTGTAACTCACTTCAATTTCAAAACTTACACTGAGGCTTATTCCAAGTGATTTATTGTCGTCTGCTTCCTTATTTAGTACTACCTTAATTGCAATATATGACATGAAATCTATCCCTGACTGAGGCTGTGAAGGAAAGGGATACTCTACCACAGCATTTGTGCTGTTTGGTTTTGGATCATCTGAAACATTCATTATACAGTGCTTTACAAATCTTTGGGATTGTTACTCACTCACCTGCAACAGAGTTTAGCAACTGTATACCAGCAGTTATGCAGGATTTTTTAGCCCACACTAGGTGAAATTTATGACAGGATTTTGACAACTCAAGTAGATAGCGAGCTCTGAATAATGGTGCATTATAATATTTTTTCTACACTAAAGATATCATACCTCTTGTATGAATTGGTATAGAATGTGAATGGCTCTGGTTCATCTTCAAGTTTTATCACAAACTTACGGTCCTATCATGCAAAATCGTGAAGGTGCATATTCAACACTATTTTTCTCACAGAAAATGAAAGATTGCCGATATTTTTCCATGAGCAGTGATTCGTGGCAACCTTGACACCTCGATGGACATCAAATACAACAATACCTCTAACACAAAAGCCTAGCCACACAGATCCACGTCTCTCTTGTTTTGTCTAGACAATCCATACAATAGTTTGTAATTACTCATATATACCTATATACACACAGATTTATATACCTTTGCAACCTTGTAGAAGTGCAAACCATACTCCACAAGTTTTTGTGCTTCCTGACAATAAGCAATAAGTATCAATACTTAGATGAACTTGGTTTGTGGCTCAATTACTTTTTTATATACCTTTAGAAATTCTAGCTGAGCATCTCTCTGTGTTAGACCTGTTCTTTCCTGAAGACACGCACCAATACGACTCTCTAGACACTGCTTACCACGCTTTTGTACCATCTAGGATTTGGAGTGGCAATATTAATTTAAAGAATACATGTATAATACTTGGAATGGAACATAATCTTCAATGTGAAAGCTGTGACTTGTATCGTTCCTTTCAGTTATGATAGCCAGAGTTGTCAAGTTGTAGATATGATCCTCATGGCAGAACATTTTTCCTTCTGTATAAACAAAGGAGTTTATCAAGGCATGATTATATAAGTTTTCACTGACCCATTATATCTTTGCGTAATTGAAGGTAGTAGAGGTGGTGAGTAATATCTTGGGTAAGAAAACTCACATTCTCAACATAGTATTTCACCAGAAAGAACATAGTAAATGATACAGAACCACTACTCCAGCCTTTAGGAGAAAAACTAGAAAGCTTGTCATCCAAATCAATAAATATATCTTCTCCATCTGTATTAGCAGTAATGATAGTCAATTACTTTCAACTAAAGGCTTACCATCACGCTGAGCCAGACCAAAGATATGTGTCTCATGCAGACTCTGAGAGGAGACCACTTGTTCAAAGAGTTGTGCAGCAACAGAAGTCACATCCACTACATAGTCCACTGTCTTCCCATTCAGTAAAACAACACTAACTATTCTGCGGTCTAGAGGGAGCACAACTTGTGGCTTGCTCACCGTCCTCCCAGTCATAGTGCTGAACTCAGGACCTAGTATCTCCCTCAACTTATTAATAGAACCGTGTCCACTGTAAGTGAAATCCAGATCCTGTGTTTGCCTCTTCCCTCCTCCAACTTCTGTGTACCCACTGCTATCTACAATTGGCAATTGCATATCAATTCCTACTTCTTCATATACACCACTAGCTGGTCGGATTTCAGAAGGATCTAGCTGCAGTGGAGGAGGCAATGGCGGCGGTGATTTACTCTTTTCCTTAGCTAGTTCCACTGCCGCACAGGTATTTCTTGTATGTCCATCACCAGCCTTCTCTCCTTTTTTCTTGGTCTTCTTACTTTTGTCAACAGTTGAATACAATGGTTCGCTATTCATTTTTCCCACTGTAAAACAATAGAATCTTTGTACCATGCAAGCACTCAAGGTTTCTATTCTCAATGGTGCAATAACTACAAACCTTCCGGAGAATAAAACTCAAATTCTTCTAGTGAATTACTCGTCGCTACTGGTACAGGGCCAGGAGCTTTTAATTCACTGTAATCGAATGAGATGCTTTGTTGTTCCACAGTATTGTTATAACCCTATCAATATTGGTATATAATGACACATGGATAAAATATAACATGCACACCTCCTTTACAACTAATGGCTGTTGTAAAATATTTGGTAGAGTGGATGAATTGCTCTCTTCATCTGTAATCAAAGACAGGGGAAGAGAAGGAGGAAGAAGGGAGGAAGGGAGAGGATGAAAAGGAGGAGTTGGAAGAGAAGGAGACAGAGAAGGTGGATGAGGAGGAGGGAGATGTGGAAGGTCATCTGATGCCAGAAATGAAGTTAGTCTATCAGAATAATTGCTTTCTTGATGAACTAGTGGTGTTAATGGAGGTGGTGTTGGAGGTATAGAGGGAGGAGATGAGTGTGGTGGTGATGATGGTGTTAGACTGGCTGTGCTCCTGGCTTTACAAGTTTGTGGACTGGTCTGATATTTATAATATGAAGTATTTGAAGCAAGAGCACTGATGTCTTGTGAGCTAAGTGTTAGAGATGCTACTCTATGAAACACTTCATGATTACTGGCGTCCAGCCCCTCTTGCATGCTAGAATGGTAATGGTGTGGAATGGAGGAAATGGACAGTCGTGATAGATCAGCTATTCCCACACTTCGTGAGCTGCCTCTCCACTGTAGTAGTTCTAAAATACAAAACATCAAGAACTGACGATAGAGTGAGCAGAATTTTAACCATTTATTCCACTTTCCTTTCTGTTACTGTCGTAATGCTCAAGTGCTAAATTTAACTAAACAAAATTCCATAAGTGCAATGCAAATGAGAAATATTATATACTTTTAACTACCTCATTCTCCAAATCCTTTTCAATGGCCTCTTCTTCCATATCTGATTCATCCTGTTTAGAAAGGAGATAACTGCAGTTATAATTTGAAACATTAGCTGCTAACATCATCGAGAGATGGGCCAAGAACTAGTGACAATAAAGACTCAATTTCCTCCTTTTCATCTTCTTCACTCAAGTGACCACAAGACAACAAAACATTTTGAAGAGGGGGCCTGCTAGCTGGGTCCTTGTTCATCATCTTGTTTAATAACATGTGCAGTAAAGTTTCCTCGTCACTTCCACCCACGTCACGCATGCAGGCCGCCAGAGAATATACGTATGTCTGGAAAAGTAATAATAATGCATCATGTACACGAGATGATAGCTACCTTTTCTATATCATAAATTGGCTTAAATTTTGCCTCTTCGGCTAGAAATCTGGAGTGGTTACAATCATAGACACCCTCCAATAATTTCACCTGTCCTCCAGAGCGAAAGAGAATAGTATCTGGTGATATCAGGAGCTGGCGCCTCCCTTCTGCGAAAAGTTGTCTGAATGAGAGGCGAGCAAAAAAGGGGGTGGGGCTCACCAGCAAGTGCAGCTTCGACGAAACGCACGGAACGCCTCAAAATTGCCCAAACAGCCTTTTCTCCAAGAGGCCGGCCTGCCACCGTGGCTAATTCTTCCAGCGAAACGTCCACTTTCATGATACTCTCCCCGTTCGCGAATTTTTGATCTGACCGTTCACCTACGTGCGCGGGGGGGCTACACGCCACGGTGATACGCGATTATTTACGAGACTAGTTTCGCGGGGCCCGGGGGCGTCCGGATCTCTCCGTATACGCCCCGCCGCAGCTAGCGTGCATTGCGCTCAGAGAGACCGAACGAGCAATACAGCAAAGCATCCTTTCAGAGCAGTGAGCATTATTTGCTAGCATGAGGAATGCAAATGCCGATGATTGTTATGGCGCGCGGCGACCCAAAGCATAGCAAAGGGCATAATGCACTGTATGTATAGACTATAAGTGTTGATACTCAAGCGCAGGCGCGCTCGCGCAAACTTTTTGCAAATCTAAGAAACGGATTTGCTTTCAAAACGCATATCACTATAGTCACTCATAAAATTTTCTAAAAAAACACAAGAGTTTACTAAACCATATTCTTTTGTGCGAGTTTTATTGATGTCACCCAGTGTTCCTGCAGAGAGTAATTGTAGTAGACTTATTCTCTAACATCAATATCAGAACCTTTTCTCCCTCAGATGGTGCCAGTAATGTATATATTGTCATATACTGTTTGAATCTGTTCCGGCCAATCACAGAAAAACAGTGTTTAGCTTGTGAAGAGGAGACAGATTGAACATCTAGTGAGTCAAGGAACAAAGGCTGTCCACTGACAGTATACTGAGACAACTATAAACATATTAATAACATTAATTATGATACAAAAATTATACAACCCGAGCTTAACTCTTCTGGTTATATCTTTCCGCGACCCTTTGCTACATGGCTCAGTCAACATCCACATGTCATTGAAGAGAATAGCATACATTTCATTGCCAGGTCGACCACGATTATCAATGAGACGGACATTTCCACTGTGGAGTATCTGTCTGGTAGGAGTTGCTAGCTCTTCTCTGCATGGTTGGTCTAAAGACAAAACCTGCACAAAAATTGTATATATTTTACAACTATTGGCTGGATTCTGACTTCTGGTATGAAACTATCAGGGCAGAGAGAGGAGAGATTAGGCCAAAACAGTGTCTCTTGTAATTCCAACATCTTTTCCGACCTTTGGTGAGCTGTGATGTTTGCCTGTAACTCTTCTATATTGCACAGATATAATCATCATAATATATACACTATAAAATCCTTATCTCTTACTAAGAGCTACCACAAAGGCCTTGATAGTAGAAGTCAACAGGCTTTTCTCTGAAGGTTCTGAGGTGGCCTTTAACACATTCTGAACACACAGTATTATAATAATTAGGTGTTTTATCACTTAAATATAATTATATTTATATATACCTCCAAAAGAATTTGGTAGTGACACTGATGCTGCATTGGAGCTATAAGGAAGTCAGTGAGATCATTTCTCTGTACTATCTTATGCCCCCTGCAGGCCTAGTATTATTATAATAACATTCCAGGGGATCCTCTGCAAGTGTACCAAAATATATTCTTGAAACTCTGGCAGCTGCTTCAGGGCCTTTACAAAACCTCTCTGTTGTTCCATGTTGACACAGAATCTCTGGTAAACAGGGTTCCACTTGTGACCAAACTGAGTGGGGCCAGTCTATTATAATTACATCTGACATTGTTGGTCATATTATATACCATGCTAAAGGCCAGGATGAGTTCATTAGTGTGGGCTATCATATTTCCATTTCTATTGTCAAATAACTTGAACAGATCAGAGGCTACAGTCACACTTAACTGTTGAATAATTATTGTTATCATACTAGCCATACAACTTTCATATAACATTATACCTCCACTAGTTCACTGAGATTAGCAAATATCTTCTGTACATCCGCTAAAATTAGGTGGCCATAAAATTGAAGCTCTTCTAAAAAAGCCTTGTATACCTTGACATGAAAAAATAAATTCAAATGACAATGAGGAGATGATCAATACTTGTTCCATTGGCTGTAGCTGATTGCAGAGGTACTTGGTCTCTGACTGGAACAGCTCCCATACAGCAGATCGATATTTGGCCAGATGAGGCAGGGAACTACTATCTCTACATACATGATACCATGGTTGATCCTACAGCCATCCAGCTCTTGTGAACTCTATCTCAATAAAAACAATATCTTACAATGTATTGAGCCAGAGGGTGTGGTCCAATGTTTGTGGAGTGTTCAATAAAGTTGGAGAAGTGTGCAGTAATAGTTGTTGCACTAGCAGGATTAGACTTTGACCTTCCAACTTGTGATTTCCTGCGCAGCCAAGATGGACGAAAGATGCTTTGTGCACGAGATCGATAATTACTTGGTGTGGCTAAAATCATAAATATAAATCAATTAGTTACTATAGAAAATAAACATACAGGAGTTTGAGGGAAGTGATGGTATTGCACTAACTCTGCCTAGAGTCACTGACATTCTCTTTCTCCTTTGCCCTGTAACTGCCAATATACAGATTGAGAATCTTACAATGACACATTAAACAAACTTTCTTCAGACTCTGTTGCTTGTTCACTGCCCCTATTACAGCTGAATCTATATGACATATCAGAAATATGATAACCAACCTAAGGAAAGGCTGTGGAGAGGATGACTTCCTAGCAACAGTCAATGGAGGTTTCTATAAATTGAATTGAGACATTTAGTAAAATTTTCAGCTAACAATTTACTTCTCTCTCGACACGAATATCTCCAATTGCATGAAATGCAGGTGCCAGCAAGCCGCTTGCCTCCTAATAACACTACATCTATAGCATATATACACAATAATAATAGCTAACTAATTGTTCTTCAGCAGGACTATCCAGCTCTGGAGTTGACTAGAATGTGGAATATTAATACATACATTAATCATACTGCAGGGATTTACCAAAGTTTCTCTCGTTTCACTCAGACATGAGAGAGTTGGAGCTGACATGACTCCAGGAAACTCAAAGGAATCTACTGGCAATTAGCAGCTGTTAGCTTGCTCTCTGACACTGATGATCAACTAACCATCTTCACTGACTAAAGGAGGGCTAACTACTAAACTCGGACTCAGGTTAACAGGATCAGAACTCTGTGGACCATAGTCAGTGAACACAGAGAAAGCCAACTACTTGAGTTACCTGACTATGAGGAATAGATCCACTGTGGTCATTGTCATCCCATCCCTGAGTTCTACTCTCCCAGTACTCCCTTCTTAAACTCTCGGTCACTACACCATCGGCTGCAGTCCAGTAAAAACTGAATAGTATTGGCTAACCGCTACTCACTTTCGGTTCCTGAAGTAGGAGAGACGCTGGTACCAAACTCTCCCAACAATTCTGACAAGTGTTTTACTCTTCGTAAGGCCTCTGCTTCACGACGCAAGGCAGCATGTAACATTTCTTGAAGCCGCTTGTTATCCTCGGCCAGATCCCCGGCGTTTTTCGACCCATCACTAACCAGTCGCTGATGATGATGATCCATTCCCCCCTTCGGCTCTGCCCCGCCCACCGCTTCTCCATCTCGCAAATTTTTCCGCGTGAATTGATAGTACTAGCTTCATGACATCTCAATCTGATCGGAAAGAGAAGGAAGCGTTCGTGGGTCGGAGTGGTGCTACTTCCAGCCCTCGGGTCCATAATTTGTGTCAAAAGAGATTGGAGTTTGCGACTAACAGAAGTAAAAAAATGTTTTCTTCATGCGTGCTGTAGCTAGTGTACTCCAGGTAGCTATGTGCGCTATATGCTGGATGCCATGAAGAAAGCAGGATGGTAAGTAATGTGTGTCATAAAGAGTGACATAACCCACTATTCAGTGAGGTCTGCCTTCCACGACACTTGGTGTGTGAGCCATGTGGACCACGAGTTGCAGGAGGGTTTGACCCACACCGCCAACAGATTGTGCTCTGTGAAAATAACATATACTCTCAGGTGCCGTTTTCTCGTCGGGAAATTGAACAGGATCATGTCATTCTGTTGACAGGGTCATATGAACGAAACACTTACACATGAACTGATACATAGCTATGACTACTGTCGTGCACACTTGGATTGGGACAATCTTCAACATCTTGCCTGTACTGAGGTAATAATCTTATTTCTTCCTCTATCACTCCTACAGTCTCACTTGCAGATCAGAGCGGCCAACCTTAGTAGTGAGTGCTTCTTCTGGAAAGAGACATTTGCAAGACTCAAGTTTGGCTGGAAAAAACATCATCAGGTCTTAGATCCTAGCCAAGTGGCATAATTTACTATAATGTTGTATTAGGCATGTGTGAAGGAGAGAGCGTCAAAGTCAATGCAGTGTGTTCGAGAATTGAGTGATGAGGAAGCTAAAGCTGTGGTGGAAAGTGTCTTCCACACCTGCTTCAGTGACACAGATCCATTTGAGAGAGTACCACCATAAACTATGTGTATAATTAAAGGGCTCCAACACAGTGCCACCCCACAGATGCAAACCATGGGTAGCACCTGGTTGCAGCACTCCAAATGTTCATACCATAATCCTGGCTTCAAAAAATAATTTATACCTACAAATGATTATAACGTAACACAATTTATAAAGAGGTGTGGGATTGAGGCACAAGAATAATGTGCCTTGCAGAGTGTTCTTTTATAATACGAAACACTGTTAATTATCACACAAACTATTCTGTTGGCCTCCTCTTGCTCATAGCTGCTTGTAGCTCAGCTCGTAGCTCAGTAGAAGGTTTGGCAGGTGGAGGTGGCTTACCAAGTGGCTTGGCAGGTGATTGAGGTCCATCACCTTTCTGGCTCTTCCTAAGAACCGAGCCTCGTGACTTGGCTGATGACTTTGAACCAGTAGGTTTTGGAGCTTGTGCCTGCTGCAGAGGACTTCCAGTAGTGGCTGAATGAGGGCTTATGGGGAAGGAAGCAGGCACAGGAGCCCGGTCTGCAACTGGAGTGTGAGAAGGGGGGCGAGGCTTTGTCGGAGGAGGAGCATTCTTTTGTTTCAGCTGCTCTGTCAACTGCGAGACACGTCCTCCACTCGTAGAAGCAGAGCGACTAATACCTTCTGTACTGCCAGCAGCAGCTGATGGTGGTTCATACGAATTGCGAGGTCTCAAATCTGCATGTGTGCGCCGAGGGCTGACCAGAACCTGTGCTGGAGGAGGTGGAGCCGCAAACTTGCTGCTCAGATCCTTAACTGATGACGTTACATTGATTGCTGGTTTCTGATTTACTGCTTCTTCATTGGTAGTATCAGTTGGGGAAAGAGGAGTTTTTTCAGACTGTTTTTCATCTCCCTCTGAGCTAGCAGCTTCGGGAGTAGTGAGAGTTAGTCTGGGTGGTTCCGGACTACAACTAACATCTCTCACTGGTTCGTGCTCTAGAATACTAGCTTCCACTGGAATCTCACTCACTTTTCCTCCCAAACCCTCGTCTTCTCTCCCTTGTTCCTGCATGCTCGAGCGTCGAGCTGGGGCAGGAGGTGGAGGAGGAACAAGATCAGATGCTGGGAGTTCAATAATTTCCACATATGCTACAGGAATGAAACCTCGGTTTGTATTACACAATCCATCCCACCAATGACCATCTGGTGACTTCTCAATGACCTTTAGAGTGTCTCCTCTTTTAAAACTCAGTTCCTTATCACTCCGAGCTGTATAATCATAGAGAGCCCGGGCACTAACTGACATCACATCTGAGAATAAAATGGTAATGATCATCTAATACAAGACATGTACTAACCATCATCCTCCTCATCATCTTCAGAATCACTTTCAGACTCTGAACCTCGACTCTTTCTAACTGTCTTTACCTCATTAGCTGGTTTTTTATCACCTCCACTGCTCTCCTTTTCCTCTTCCTCTTTATTCTCCTCCGTCATCTCTTTCTTTTCAGTCTCTCCCTCTACTTTCCCAACTCCCAACTCTTCAAGGCTAGCTTGAATATCTTTGACTGTGTCGTCCAGTGCTGACCACTCCTAACACAATTTACCAATCATTCCAATGCCATATCTCTACATGTTTATACTTACTCCTGATAGAGACACAACATTACTATCTTCTTTCTTCCCTTCTACTGCTGAGACTGGTTTCTCTAATTGCTGCTCACCTTCAGTAGCTGAGGACTGCAGAGTATCATTCTGTCCCTCATTCCTCATAGTTTCCTCTTCATCCTGTATACAATGATACCACATCAGATGTAGGAATAGTATTATGTACCTCAGGGGGTGGAGGAGGTGGAGGAGGAGATGTGAGATCTGGGCTAGGACTAAGAGGATCGTGAGGAGGTATAGGAGGAGGTGGAGGAGGAGAAGTCAAGTCTTCATGACCTTCCAACGATGGAGGACGTGACTCTTTCTGAAAAAGTAAAAGATGATGAAAATTACAGCTCAGAGTGTGTAAAAACCTTAGGTGATGGAGGAGCAGGAGGAGTTTCTTCAGAAGGCCAGGTAGGAGAATCATGTGGTGGTGAATATGAGGGAGGTGGAGCCATCATGGTTGCTTCTTCTTCTTCATCTCCTTCTTCATCAGCTCCAAACACCTAATATAGAACACGATCACATTGAGAAACTGAGAGTAGGTGTGCTTAAAGTCCAGACCTGAGAATGATGGTCAATACAGAGCTGGATAAGCATGTTGACAGCAGGAACATCATTGTGTAACTGTCTAGGATCAGCATCTGGTGGGGCTCTAGTTAGAGTAGGTCCAAAAACAAGAGCAAGATTGGCAGAAGTCATCTTGTTGTCTGAACTATACTGAGATACTCTGTGGAGAGAAAGATGTGTAATTAGTAATATAATGGTAATAGTATACCTGTAGAGAAACTTGAAGATATATTTCATTACTTTCACAACCTCAGGTTTGACTAGTGTCAATGTGTTTTGTAGGTTTTCAAGACGACTGGCAGTATCTTCCCTACCTAGTTAGATAATTCATTCTAGTTGATTAGAGGACGATAATGTCTAACGAGTGCAGTTGATGAAATCTCTGTAGTATTCAGTTGGAAAAAGAGGAACTTGTAATTCTCTGAAATACCCTTTCAATACACTGGCAACACCGGCTATATCAACCTTCTTGCTCAGGTATCTCAGAGGATCTCGACCTGCAACTCTTAATGATATACATACTGTCTCTGGTGGCATGATAACAATACCTTCTTCAAATGCCTTTCTTAGCTCATCAGTGTAGGCGGCTGGCCCTGGGACACGGAACAAACCTTCCATTTTTAGACCTACACCAGGAGAAGTAGGAGGAATGGTGAAAGAAAACAAGCAACTGTGTTTACATAAAATTAGGATGTGTTTCCTAATAAGGGACAGAGCAGCCGGCATCCCCTGACCTAGAGCTACAACATACACACATGACATACCTTCTTTGTCAATAGCTCGTGTGCAACTTGTAACAATAAGAGGAATTTCACATCCAGTCACCTTTATATACTCCACAATATTACCACCAAACAACTTTGGTACTTCACCCTCACCAACTGGTCGACTGTAATAATGATCAGTGACCAATTCATCACAATAACACTACAACAACACTCACACTTTCTGTTCATCAAGAGCTTTCTCAAGGATGTCCAGCTGAGAGTGTGACAGAGCAAGTTTATCAGATCTATTAACTCTTCTCTGCAATACCTGCAAACAAAACAGTTAGTTGTAGAGATACAGAGAGAGATATACCCCAAGAGTGAAATGAAGAGCATCTTTCTTCCCTCTCTGACTGAGGGAGATGATCTGACTGCCTTTCGTCTGATAAGACAGACCACGATCTAGAGAGGCGGAGCCTCTTGACTGAGATCCAGGGTCAACACCCTACAATTATGATGAAATGTTACAAAAAATATAAAAGTGGTATATACACATACTGAGCCATCTCCTGCTTCTTCTAACACAGCCAGAGCCTCTTTGACACTAGTAACCTTGTACTTCCTCAGATTAACTTGCTCCATATGCTGGACTGTTTTTACATCCTGGGGAGGAGAACGAGGTGGTGATGGTGATGGAAGTGGGAGGGAAAGAGATTACATAAAAATGCATACAAACAAAGATGTAGGACCTCTTCTCTCTGGATCTCTAGAGTCTGAATAATAGAATGAATACTTTCTACACTCTTCTTAGCTCTCTCAAATACATCCTGAGTGTTCACTTTGTACTCCTGTACCTGTATATACAAGTTAAGAGAATGTGAGTGAGTGGGTACAATAAAGATACTGCTATCATGACTCACATCATCTCCTTCATAAGATTGAAATGTGAAGGGATTGGGAGGTGTGAATGGACCAGGATTCTCCGATAGGAAATAATGAAGGTCATTTTCGAAACTCAGACCTTTAGCCTGGTCTAAGACACTGCGGGCACAAGTCATGACTGCCTCACACGACTCAGCCTCAGCATCTTTGTAAGCAGTAGCCAGTCTCTCAAAGGAGGCATGATAGTCATAGTCCATGTACTGTTGAATAAGACAACATGTTAACAGACTGACATGTATATAATGATACCTCAATAATATCCATAATATCCATATTGAAATATTGCAGTGAAAATGCATTACACTTTGAGATATCCAAAAGCAGATCATTTCTATTTTTCATCACCAAATGTTTCTGTACTTTATACTGACGGCTTTTCTATAATAATATTATCAATGATTGTAAAATACAATATTACAGGAATGTTACCTCAGTCTCTTTAGTCTGAGCTTTCTTCTTCTGAGCTGCACTGCGAGCTGCTTCCACCTTCTCACTACTCTTTATTAGTTTCACCTCAGCCTCATGAGCATTATAGCAGGAGTGATGATACACTTTGGTTTGCTAAAGAATGTTGTAAATGAAATAAATTCTGGCACTACTATATGTTATACCTCTCCAAGATCTCTCAGCTCCTTCAGGAAATGGTCCTGTACCTCCACACATAACTCTCGACACTACACATGACAGAGATGATTATAGTAGTACAATAGAGTTGTTGGGAATGAAGGAGGTGGTTATTCCTATTTCAGAAAGTGGCGTGTAAAACAAACACGAGGATAACAGTGTGAGTGTCTCTATCTTCTTTATACCTACATACACCACACACACCTTCTTGGTCAAAATGTGAACATCTTTAGCCATTATCTCAAGTCGTGCAACCATTTCTGCAGCTAATGTCTCAGCAAGAGCAGCTCTTTCTCTTGACAGCTTCCTGGTCTCTGCCAGCATGGATGACCAGAGGTTAAAGGTCGACCTTACCTCATTTCTACACCATTCATTCATTAGGGACTAGTTAGTAATAGGAAAATTAAAACTTGCCTCAAATTACGCTGCTTTGTGTTGCGTTCAAATTTCTCACAGAGTCTCTCCAGACTACGAGCATATTCATACTCCACCTCCCCTCTCTTCTTAAAGAAGTCCTGGTACTCTGCGATAAGAGAGAGCTTCGAATCCATTCTGAAATCTAGACACCCCAACTGGTCGTTTAGTTGCCGTCTGATGTCTAAAAGAAGACATGGAAAACGAGTTCACACATCTTATGGACTGTTTCATGTATAACCTTTCAGTTGAGTGTCCAGATCAGCGGGTCGCGAGCTCTGTCTCGACATATTAACAGCCCTGCCCTATAATAGCTGTAGGTGTGAAAATTACGATCGATGCACGGCTCCTTCAATATAGGACCGCAATCCCCGTCTCTCATAAGAGACGCAACCAGGTCGGTCCACTCGTCTACCTCCTTACACGAGAAAAAGGAGTGGGACCTTCTCGTTCGACTGACTTTTCCCGAAAAGCTAAGAAGACTCTTAATTACTAACCTTTGAACCTTCATTGGGTAACGCGTGCGCATGCGCATACCAAACGATCTACCTACTTCCACAGAACCAAAGATGTCTAATTTTATGAGCAAATCGTTTATGTGATTTTTCTCCTAGCAGAGGAAGAAGAATATTCATGTCCTGTGGAGTGAAGAATAGCGGGATAATAAAAGTAGGTAGATGACTCACAGGGTCAATATCAGGATCTAACAGACTGAGAGAAGAGAGAGCTTTACTCAATACCTCCACACCTAGTGCACTCTCACACTCTCTAAAATATAACATTCATTACTAGTAAAATTTTAGACCAGATCTTACCTTCTGAGAACAAATGTTCCTTCCTGAAGTCTTCCTGGAGGTAATGCTTCTGAGGACACCACACTAACACTCTGTAGTGTGGAGTCCAGGATAGTGAGAACTTCTTCTGGTCCCTCTTCATCCTCCTCTCTCCCTTCAAAATCCACCTCTATACTACTACTGCTAGTACTACTAACACATCCATTCTGTTCAATCAAATCTCCATCACATTCTATTATTTCAGCAATCTGTTCCTGCTTTATTCTCTCTCTGGCTACTTGTCTGTGTCTTCTGCGTCTCTCTCTAGCTGAGCTCAAGTTAGACAGACGTGGTGAATATGATTCCTGTATTTGTACAGGAGAAGCCTTCAATCAAGAAACACATTACTGAGTTTATGTTTAAAAACTTTACTTTGTTAATCTCTTGACACGCTCCTTCTTTTCTGTCTTTGGATCTCTTCCTACCAAATGACAAGTAATTCATCTCACAAAAAGGCAATTCATACCTTTTACTGGTTGCCATTTCCAGAAACAATTTGATGTGGGTTCGTATAAAATCATTTCGGAGTAGCTGGTGAACAGTTGGTCTAGCAGCTGGGTCACGAGATAACATCAGTTGAACCAAACAACTCAGTTCAGAGCTAAACTGTTGCGGTAGATGTGGAGCCTAGCCATCAGACACATCATTGATTCTAAACACATATATTACATAATATGTATACATACCTCTCCTTTGACTATCTTTATCATTAATGCATTAATGGTGTCAGCAGAGAATGGATGTTTTAGAGTAGCAATCTCATACACACAACACCCCAGAGCCCAGATATCTGACTTATGATTGTAAGGTTGATCTGAGAAGATCTCTGGACTCATATAATAGGGTGTTCCAACTACAGTCTTGGCCAGATCACAAGAACCATCTAGTACACGAGCAATTCCTAAGTCCCCAACCTATCAGAGTCAATACTTAGAGTACAGTATATTTGAGAACAACATACCTTGATGATGTCATGTCTACCAAGAAATATGTTCTGCGTCTGAGGAGGATGTGGTGTTGGAGGTGATAGAAGATGAAGTGATGGAGTAGGAGTAGGAAGTGGAGGAATGACAAACCTTGAGGTCTCGATGTAATATATTCCTCTCATGGAGATACTACAGTTCAATTTTTTTTATATTAGTTGAAAATGAAGATGCTAAAGACAAAGCATACCTGTAGAGCCAGAGCAATCTGGACAAACCATTCCACAACCTGTTTCTCTGGCAACAAATTGTCCTGTTTCCTGAGTCTAGAAGCAAGATCACCTCCCTCACAATACCCCATTACTATATGCAAGACACAGTGACTGTCCTGAAATGACTCTTTGTATGATACAATGTTAGGATGCCTCAATTGAGACAGCAGTGATGCCTATGTTCATAATCATACATCTCCAATCTCGGATATCAGTCACACTATGCATACCTCTTGCTGAGCTGCTTCGCGTTCCTTTGCACTACTAGCTGTCAATTTTATGTTTTTCATGACGTACTGCAATCGTGAAGAGACTGCTTCAAACAGCATTACCTCTCAAAGTTCACATACCTGTTTCCTGTCTTCTCTGTGCGTGACTAAAAATACTTCTCCATAACTACCTTTCCCGATCGATCTGCGAATTTTATACCTGGCTAGCTGATCGCCCCCGGTGGCCATGTTCGTCTTCTAGATTGTTTAGCAACTGGCTGCTGTTGCTATGATACCATGTCATGGGGTGGAGTAATAGTATGTCTTCTGTTGCCATGGATACAGATAGACCGTCATCAACAACGAAAGGGTATGGAAGATGCTCTGCCCGTGGCGATTCGTCTCCGCCACCTCTTGCTATCTGGGCGAATGCTCTACCATTAGTGCCTCAAAGAGCTAATAAGCAATAAAAATGGGGCTTCAGTTAGGTAGGTACTTAGTTAATAATTGAGATTTATTATTGTTTATTATCTACTATTGCTGCTGATGTTACCACAATATTATGTCAATGATACTATATTGTCACTGATGACTTACTGATGACTTAATATGACGGAAATTGAATGTGATTACTCATGCAATGATAATAATGATGTTAGTGTTTATGTGTCTTCTTCCACAGCATCCTTGTCCAGTGAGAATGGAACAAACTTATAACCATCTCCTGTGTAAAACTTGCTCTGAAACTCCACCCTGAGGCAAGAGATATAAAATGAACTGTAATAATCAATGTCATAATATACCAGTGTAGCCGGAGAGCATGAAGGAAGGCTGACAGACCCTCCATAATGAGGAGGATACCAATTGTCAAAACAGCCCAGAAGGCAAAGAGGAGGAAAAGAGCAACAACTCCTAGAGCAGGTGATTCTGCTCCCATAGACAGACCCATCTGAAACACCATCATCCACAACACCTCTGACAGCTCTGTGGAGGACCGAGACAGTGAATACAACAGAGATTGTGAAATACAGACCAGCATGAGCAAGAGAAAGAGCCCACAATCGAAGATAAGAGGCAGTGTTAGAGATTGTTCCCAGACAATATTCTATGGTGTGAATAGCTTGATGAATGAACACCTCTCCAAATTGGAACTGCTCTCCCTCTCCATGGTCTCCTTCCTTCTGATCTCCAACCTTCCCATTCTGAGTACCAGCCATTAGTACTTCAGTTTCTCCTCCAGTTGTCTCAGTGTGCTGTTTGCCTTCCTCCACTGACTATATACACATTGTTAATAACAACAACTATATTATGCATTAAGAAAGTCACTCACACTTGCTTTACTCTTGTGTTGAAATTTGAGATAAAATGGTTTCACTAGTAACATTACTGGTACAGAAGCAACGGCTGCTATCACAAATATTTTCTGAATAACAGCTTGGAGAGTAGCTAGTTGAACAGTTGGACCAAAGACAGAGTATTCATTCTCATCAGCATCCCGGCCTTCCACCACATAGTCAGATGGCATTCTTGTGAACTCCAGGAACATGTTGATCAGAGTAATCAGGAGACTTGGAGCCTGTGAAAATATTTTTATGCAGTCTCACTCATCTTCTTCAACTCACTGTGCTGGGATTCTCATAATGTGTTAACCACTTCACTACCATCAAGAACACTAGCCATCCAAATATGCACATAAGAAACAGAACTTGAGGTATAAACTCCACAAACAAACTAATGTAGTTCTTCTGGTGTCTGCACCAAATGAGGACCATAGGAATATAGCAGAGACAGAGAGAAAAGGAACAGCTTACACATGATTGAATATTGACAGAATAACACCAAAAAACATTTGGGCCACTCCAAGAATAACAGACATTTTCATTTTGAAAGAATTTAAAAACACCAATTTATTCCCTGCCACTTGCCATGCCTAAAATGAGAGGTCACATAGGTCAGGGATCAGAGGTCATTCAGTAAAATTACTGGGTCAAGTCCAAAAGGATATGGTCTTTGATATTCCATGGCTTCAGTAGGAAACTCTGACATTTGGTCTTCTCCATTTCCAATTTCCACTCCTTCACCACATTGAGCAATATTATTAACTGGCGGTGGGAGACTACCATCATATCCATATGGGTAGCCAGGATTCCATGAAGATCCAAATATATTCATTGACTTTGAGAATATGTCATTGTATATAATTCCAGTATAGATTGAGAAAAGACCCATGAAGAAGATAATGTAACGACCATGAAATATTGTAGTAAACATCTAATAAAGAGAGAGAAATATAACACAATACAAGAGTGACAGAATAGTGGTTACCTCTCCTCCTACATCAGTCTTAGCCAATCTCTTCTCAAAGAGAATTAGAGCACCAGCAAATAAAGCCATAAGTAGACCATGACCTGCATCTCCAAACATAACAGCAAACAAGAATGGGAATGTGATGATAGTGTATGGTACTGGAGACACCTCCTGGTATGTAGCTATCCCATATGCATCTACTATTGCCTGAAATCCTGAGGTAAACTTGTTTGTTCTGAAAAAAGTAGGTGGCTGATCAGAGGTAGACATTTTATTGAGAATAGAGGGAACAGTGGCTCCACTCCTCTCCTACACAGAGACATGAGATACAGAGAAAGAGTAGATAGTAACTAACTGTTCCTCGAGCAAGAGCAGCTTGGACTTCTGGAATATCCTTCACAGGACACCAACATTCAGCAATTAGACATCTTTGTGTTACATCCAGATTAAACATGTTCATTGCATGATATATTGCTTTCATCTTCCGTACCTTATTCAAAGAAAAATAGTAAAGCACTACTGAAGTGCAAACCCTTGGCACAGAAGACACAAATTACTATATAGCTGGACTGCTGTGTTATGCTGCTAGGGTCCCTAACAAACACAACCAGACATTCTCACTATTGTAAGTATAAGTATACGTAATGTGTAGTAAGAAAATGTGGGAGCATGCGCATACATACACTTTGGAGCACAAATGCACATGCGCATTACTCATGCAGGTAACGCTCCCTGCACATGCGCGCCGAGGGTTATGAGATAGAGAGAAATGAGAACCTTGGTCTGCCATGAATCAATATCCAAAGCAACCTCTTGTAGCTGAGTCAGACTATGTTGTTCAGTGGTGTGTAAGACACTCTCTAAATCTCTGATTCTGTTACTAACAGCCACAGTCATCTGCTCCCTCTCTCCAGATGTCTCTGGACACTGGTAGAGAGTGGCTCGAAATCTAATTCAATAACACAGTGTTTGGTGACAAGTGAAGTGAATAACAGACAATAGCAGAGCTCACCCTTCACAAATCTTTCTAACTCTTGTTCTCAACTGATCTCCTTGAAAGAAGAGGATGAATACAACCTTGTTCACCTCGTTTCCCTGTAATAACAATTAAAACCATCACATATGAACTACATAACATTATAACTGACAGTAACTGGATCTTCCAGTGGCTGTGCAATGTCTGCCTGTCTCAAGAAAACATTCCCACGACAAGCTCTCCACAGTATCCTCTCAAACGCTGGAACCTTCTCACGAGCAATAACTCCAGTTACAAATGTAAACTTTGCCTGTCCTCCACCTCCTCCATCTCCTTCACCACCCACTCCTCCTCCTTCTGGGTCACTGTCTGCTAATAGACCTGTGTATATCAGAGAACACTCACTATCTCTTCCTCCTCTTCCTCTTCCTTACATACCTCTCTTATCAGACTCAGTATCTCTGGCTCTCAATCTCCTCTCTCTACCAGATCTCATACTCTGTGCCTCAGCCTATCATACACCCACCATCCATTGATCAGACAGTAATGGTACAAGAGACTCACCTCCTGGAAGAAGACTTGAGTCTTTTTTAAGATATGTTGTAACTCTATGAGATCTAGAAGGTTCCTCTTCAATGTCTCTTTGTTAGTGTTGATTTCCTTCAATTCCACCTCCAGAGCTTCAAACTTTGACTAATAATAGCATGAAATAATATTTCACAGTGAGTGTTAGTAGTTGATGACAAACCTCAAGTTCTATTAGTTTCTGAGGATCAGGAGCCTCCACATCACCTGATGGACGAGGTTCTATTCCAGCTTTACTTAGTTCATTAGCAAGAAATCCTGAGACACAAAGAACAAGGTATAGAGTGAAGTATCAATAATATAAAACTTACGGAGTTTTCTCTCCATATCGTCACATCTTCTCACCTCATTGATAAACTTCCTCTGGAAGGCACTCGTCTCGGGGTTTAGCTGTTTACAGATTTAATTATTTTGGAAGTATTTTTATGGTCTTACGTCTCTGAACTGGACACGACCTAACTCTCCTAGCTCCCGCACTGTGGCATAAGCTGCCTCGCTTTGAAGGAAGAGCTGTGCTAGTGTAACTTCTTCAGACCGGAATATACTGCCCATAGCGGCGTTGACGTCAGCTAGAAAGACGTCCTTCACCAACCACCGACAGCCCCCAATGAGCCTGCCGAGAAATCCTGGTCGTCTTTTATGTCGTGATCTTCCCATCATCTTGTTCGTGTTTTGTTGTGTGACAACCTTTTTCAATCTTACTTTCTCTAATTTAACGAATGTTTCAGAACGCCCCCATGTTCAACACGCGAGATTTGGCCGGCTTTGTTAGTAATGCTGCAGATGTCGTGAAGCTCAAATTTGGTAAGAATGAAGCTTTCCCCATTGTTTACTTGCGTACTAATTTTTAGTTAGCATTATTCATTTCTTCTCGTGTATTTGCTAAATGGGCTAGGCAGTATTCCATATAGAGCGCACTTTCCATGCAGTTGAAAATGCCAGTGAGTTTGGAGAAGGAGGAGTTAGCATAAGACCAGAATTCACACATCAGGTGTTTGGAGAGAAGTAAGAAATGTATGTCACATGATCATATTGATTATTGACTTCGTAGGGAGTCTATATTTGGCTACCATAACCTCGGCATCACTGTAAGCTGTGATATCATATCATCTTATTAACTATCTCTCTCTCTCTCAGTTATATTACACTCCAGACACTCTGGACATCTGTGTCCATGTAGACTATGATGAAGCTGTATCCATGGAAACACATGGAGTGAAGCCAGACAACATATCTTCTGCCTTGGATGAATGGTTACCTAAAGGTCAGAGTGTAACATATGTGGGTGTGGTTATCAATTAGGTGGGTTTGGTCAGGTTATTGCCGAAATCTTGATACATATAGTAGTGTGGTCATTAGTAGAAAAAAGACCTTCACACCTCCTGGCCAGTTGTTACACTCATATTCTAAAGATGGCTCTTCATACCTCATCTTTAAGGTAAAGTCTATTCTATCTTTATCTCTCTCTACAGCTGTTCTTATTGTTATAGGGCACACTAAGTGATCCAGAGATGAAAGAATATGTGTGTAGGATGCAAACTCTGTTGCTATGGTTCATTGAGGCAGCATCTTACATAGGTCATTCCCACACAACACTACATTCTCTCTCTATTCAATCAATAGATTGTCACCTTGTCTTGTCTGTGTTTACAGATGAAGGAGATGAAAGATGGAAATTCTATATCTTGTCAGTAACTCCATGGTACACACTATTCCATTGTGAGCATCTCTTCTCAGATACAGACATGTCAAAAACACTGATGGACACACTACCTATACCCTTATTGGTTTAGCTACTGTATATCTGTTCTACCACTATCCTGATAGACAAAGACCTCGTATCAGTCAATTTCTTATTCTCCCTCACTATCAGAGACAAGGTCATGGAGGTCAGTCTCTAAGCCACACCCACTAGTCAGCTATATATCCTCTCTGCAGCATCTCTCCTTCACGAAGTGACCTCTGACCTTGCCAGTGACCCTACAACTTATGACATTACAGTGGAAGATCCTTCAGAAGGATTTGTTAGACTCAGAGATTTTGTTGATTGTCAAAATGCCCTGCGTGTATCAGAATTTCAACCTCCCAATATTCACAGACCATTTACTGGTGATATTTCATCAACTGCTATTAATGTTCTAAAACTACATAAGGTATTACGTAATGTATTATGTAAGGTATTATGTAATGTATTACATAAGGTATAGGTGAACACAATAATGTAAAAAATTAGTGGTTACATGTAGAAAATACAATCACATGACATGTGATGGTGGTTATGTGTGTGTGTGTAAAGCTCATTTAACAATTTGTCATACTGTCCCGCACCTCCTCTAACTTCAAAATTCTATCCTATATGCTATACTTCCTTATATGGTGAATTCAGATTCCTGTTCTAATCATATAGTGCTGCATGTAACATCACATTATCATGGCTATAGACTCAGGCCAGAAAAGTGTACGAGATTCTGAGATTAAAGGCTACTGATAGAAGTAATGAAGCACAGTACAGGGAGTACAGACTCACAGTTAAAAATAGATTGAATGCTCCTCATCAGGTTCTTCACATTACTTATCACCCTCTGTCATTGTTTGTGTCAGTACAGAGAGAGCTAGAGGAACATCAACGTCTAAGCCGCTACCTTGACCCAGCCGAGTTAGCACTAGCTCATCCCACTCCTTCCACCTCTCTAGATGATCATCTTACTAAACTACATGATGTCTATCTAACTGTAGAAGAGGAGTATAGAACTGTTATTGAAAAACTTGCTATGTCATCAGATTAATGTATTATACTATAGTAATATGTATGAGATGAAATGTCACTTTTTCCCACTTTTCTTGATACCTCCAACACCTGAAATAATAAGCATTATATGATAAGGACCAAATGGTGTGTTGATGACACCTGCTCACCCATGGGACCCTTTTGAGCTGCTCTAGTCTGAGCCTCTTTCAATTTTTTCTGTTCCTCTTTTTGTTTTTGACGGGCCTCCACATCATCCTGTTGTCATATCATATACACACACTACAGCAATAGATCCAAACTTACCTCATCCAACTCTCTCCTATCCTTCTTTGGTGCCTTTAACGGCTTTTTCTTTCCACCTGCACCTCCAATAGTTATCCAATGAAAGAATTATTATACCAGAGTCCAACTCACCTTGTCGGCCAGACATTCTAATTAATGCGCACTTCGACTGCCCGCCCACATTCCAATAGATCTCAAGAAACAATGGCGGCCGCTGTTTTCAGACAAGGTGTGCAGACATTTCGGCCTGTTTGGTGAGTTTTCATAGATATTGACCGTATTATTGCTGTTTGGTCGCCGCTCCGTAGGCACAGTCAACAAGGCACCAGAGGCATGGCTACGTTGAAAGAACGTTCGTTTGCTTTTTTCAATCTCCTTACCCTCGTTAAAGATAGTGTTTTACTGTAGTTAAAGTCCGTCTGAAGTCTGTTAAAAACATAGAAAAGATTACAAAGTCAATGAAGATGGTGTCAGCAGCCAAGTATGCACAGGCGGAACGGCAGCTCAAACCAGCAAGGATATATGGAGTGGCTGCACAAGGTGAGGACTCAATGTAAGAATGAGATAAACTATCACTTAATCACTGTCTTACAGCTGTGCTTGAGAAAGCTGAGGTCGTAGGAGAGGAAAGGAGTGGTAATCATCTCTTTATAATCATCAGCTCAGATAGAGGTCTATGTGGTAGTATTCACTCTAACCTGGCCCGTACCATCAGACCTATCATGGAGCAACGAAGCTCTTCATCTAACACTTACTTTGTCTGTGTAGGAGACAAGGTAGAGTCTACTCAAGACCACACCCACTGGCTTCTACCCCTCACTACAGATTCGTACAGTATTACAAAGAAATTTCAGAGATAATATGTTTATGACATTTAATGAAGTGGGCAAGAGACCTCCTGTGTTTGTGGAGTCAACTGCTATTGCTCATACCATTCTAAACAGTGGATTAGAGTTTGATTCTGCTGAGATCATTTACAACAGATTCAAGTTTGTTGCTTTCCTTCATTTCCTATTTGTTTAATTTGTTATTAAAGGAATGTAATATCATATCAGACAAGTATGCAGCCTTACATTCCACTTAAAACACTGACTGAATCAGGTATTATCAATATTAGTGTCTCATTTCATCCACTTCCTCTCTTACACAGAGAATCTGCTAGCATATGATGATGTTGATGCTGATGTATTACAATGTTATCATGAGATGACTCTAGCCAATCTTCTCTTTCACTGTATGAAGGAAGGTGCTTGTTCTGAACAGAGTTCTCGAATGACAGCCATGGACTCAGCCAGCAAGAATGCCAGTAAGTCACTTTTCTCTCTCTATCTCTCTCTTCACCTGCACTACCTCAACAGAGGAGATGATTGATAGTCTTACTCTGACATTCAACCGAACACGGCAAGCAGTCATCACTAGAGAGTTGATTGAGATTATTTCAGGAGCAGCTGCTGTTTGACATCCATCTCTCCATGGACCATAGAAACATTATTACTAATATAGTATGACATCATAGTATACAGGTCCAGTAATAATCTTATTTTAAAAATGCCTACAAAATTATAAATCCTAAGTAGTAAACCAACACTTCTTGATATACTGGAGAAGTTAGCCAAATAGTTTTTCAGAAGCTCGGAGAAATGACGCCTCAAACACTTCAACTGAGAATTTGGTTTGCACTGCAATTCTTGCTCTTTTAGTCATATCATTTCTCTCAGTGTCAGTCATATTAATAATTTCAATAAGACAAGACACGAATTGGTCTTCTGAGGCAGCCAGGTATCCGGTAGGTTGACCCTCCCAATTTACTACTATATCCTGCTGAGGTCCACCACTCTCATGAGCAACCATCACACATCCAGCTGACATACACTCAACTACACTAATACCAAAATGTTCATTCTCCATTGTATGAAGAGCAGCCACTGCCCTCCCTAGCTCTTCCTTCATTTCAGAGAATTTCAGATTGACTTTAAACTCTACGTGTTTTGACACCTTCAATTCCTTAGCAAGATGACGTAGATCATTTACTCTTTGCTGATCATCAGAGTTGCGACATCCTCCAATCAAAACAAGAGTTATGTTACTATAATCCATCACTAGTTCATGTAGTATTCTCAACTGAGCTGCATGGTTTTTTTCAGGTCTGAACTGACCTAATGACACTACACGAAATGGCTGTGATGATCTTCTCAGAGGCAGCTTATTAAAACTAGCTGTGTCACAAGGTGGGTATACAATGAACAGTTGCCGTGGTGACCAGAGCTGACAAATATGGCTGTGCGTCCATGATGAATTCACCATGACAACATCACTATGACGACCCATGAAACCATACAAGCAAGCAAATAAGCAATAATATAAAAGTTTTAGTTTAGTGAGGATTTTGCTGTTGCTAACAGAACTGGAATTGTTGAATGAATGAGTATGCTTCGCTACACTCATCAACATGTCAGAACTAACAGTAGGATAATGAACATAACTAGCTGTTCGACAACCACCAAGCCATCGGAATATTGGTAATGTGAATGCATACCCTGTGGTTTCCATATACACATGAGGAGCTAATTTTAAAACAGCCTCAAGTCCAAGAATCATTGACCCAATACTCTGACCCAGGATGGTGAGTCTCGGCCAACGCACTGACTCCACCCACCCTCTCCTCTTGAGATATATAAACTTCACTTCCCTCAGTTGTAGCTGAAATCTAATTTGTACAGTGTTGAGGATCTCCTGAGGAGTTCTGGTAACATCTCCTGTGTACACCACACATCTTATGAATGAGTATCTCCTCTGCAGAGCTTGAATTGAGTGCCAGAGAACCCGTTCCCCACCTCCTCCTGCTGCACAATATGGATGAAAGAAACCAACCACTACTGGACGATAGCTCAATCCTACAAACCCAAGATTTTTCATCTGTCGTCGTGTATTCCATAATATCAGTAACTTCAGAAAAAAAAACGTGACTATCACACATACTACCGTCCATAAAGCCCAGCGGCTAATACAAAACAACCATCCATCATCCAGCCATTTTTCACTCTCTTCTTCGAATAGGTTGTCCACAGTAGCCTCTGTCTCTAATGTCGACTCGGTACTCTTTGTCACAGGAATAGTTTGTGTGACTTTCTCGACGACTGGGGCAAAAGGAGGAGGTATAGAGACAAACATCTTGCGTGTGACCGGCCGACTATCTAAATGGAGCGCACCTGAGACCTATTTCTAATTATAGCCAACCAGCAGAAGCCCAGAGAGGCAAGAAGCTAAAAAGGCACCGGGGAACGGTGCATCATGCACCGCGGCCCGAAGAGAAATGTGTGCCGCTACTACATGGCTAGTGGTCAGTGTCAATATGGAGACCAGTGCCAGTTCTTGCATGTGAGGAGCGGTCAAACTGCAAACCATCGGAAGCCACCTCCAGGTGAGACCCTACTTACAGACCACTACATATCATCACTCTTTACCTGCAGGACCAATGGGGCTTATGCCTATTGACCACAGGAAGGTATGATCTTACTATTAGTATCTTTATTGGCTGCTTTCCTACCTCCTTAGAAGATTGATCATCATCGATTCCCTCCTCATACTATGAAGTTAGCCACAAAAACTAAACTCTTATTCTGTCCAACTTACATAACAACTCTTTCTGTGTGTAGTGCTCGTCCACCTCCTCCATCTATACCTCAGAAATCAATTTCAGGTGTGTATCTCTCTTGTCGAATTGTCCTCGTCACTTCCTCTTCCTCTCACTAGCTCCAATGATGAGACAAGTTCCTGCATCCTACAACTCCATGAGACCGGTCTGTAGGTGTATTACATAAGAAGCACACTATCTCCTAATGCATTTCTTTTAATGGTGATAGTTGAAGCCATACACAGCTCTCCAGCCGCCACCGCCAGCCAAGACCACACCCTCCAAAGCTAATCTTGACAAAATGAACTCAGCAGTACCTCAGGCACAGGTAATAGATATTTAGGCCTGTTATTATCTCATTTACTACTCATTGTATAGATGGAGTCAGGAGGAACAACATATTTCTATTCTTCTCATCAAGTATGATATACAGTAGTTATTATAAACCCTATAAAATCTTTCGCTAAATGCTGCACCATTAGGCATGCGTAGTTGCGAAAAATTCTCAAAATTAGTGAAAGATTTTTTGTTACAAATTTGATATAGTTATACAGTGTTATAGTTACCAAGTACCTCTATCCACAGCCATCATACACTGCTTATACTCAAGATCCAACACATATAGCTCGGAGTAGAGGACGAGGTCTTGTCCAGCCATCCTTCTTCTGTTCTGAGGGTCTAAAGAAAGTATGAACACATCATTGAGATATATCCTTCTCTTCCTCCTCTCCTCTTGACCAGGAGTTAGTTCAAAGACAGAGCCACTGCCAAGCTGTGGCAGAAGACAATAACAGTTGCCCTGGAGAAGTAGATTCATATCATTCTCTATGTCCTCTGGAAACAGTAGCTGTTCAGGATCAAGGCAGTAGACGAATGTTTCGTCATCCAACAACTTGCTATCGAGCTACTTCCTCAAAAGATGGTCTTTTCTATTGTCTGAGGAGATTGCATGGTATGATAGAGAGGTATTGGTGGTGAATAGTGACTATAACCATGGTATTAGGTGTGCGTCTTACTACTCACAAATCAGTCCAACAGTTTGAAAAATGGAGGAAGATCGAACACTCCAGTCTAGTTTCACTCAGAGAGATGTTTACTACTAAAGCATTTGGTGACAATTGTAAGACATGATATTTATGAGAAACCTTATTTTGTGTTTCTCCTGTTACTAGCTGTTGTATTTGTATACGACTACCTGCCAGGAGCTGAAACACTGGGATCACGACACCTACAGGGAGGACGCAGAGCTCGAGTTCTGGAGGAAGATCTCCTCTGGACATACACTATTCAGTTGACTGCAGCAATTAGATCAATACATTCATCTGGTCTAGCAGTCTATACCATTGACCCCTCAAAGATATTACTAACTGGAACTGCTAGTCCACGACTTTTCTTAAACTGTGCTGGAATCATGGATATCTTGACTTTTGATTCTTCTTCTACTCCTGTCGACTCCACTCTTCAACAGGTCTCTTTACTCCTCTGTTCTTATGCCTGACTCACAGGGGGAGGGGCCTATGGTGTAATGGTGACTGCAGTTACCACTTTATGTTCCATGCCTCACAGAGGCTAATCACTGCACAGAGAAAGAGAATTAATCAAAGGTAGAGTAGAATCCATACACACTGTGCCTCTCAAGCCCAATTAAAGTTTTGCCCATTCCTGGAAATGTTATCATAACCAGGATTTATCACACAACCTTCTCAGTCTTTAAGCTAATCTCTCTCTCTGATGATGCTCTCTTACTTCAGCAACAAGACCTGGTTAACACAGGCCAGCTGTTACTGAATGTGGCACTGCAGTCACCTACTGCTACACAACCTGAGAATTTTCATCAATCTCTTGACTCACTTTCATCTCATTTCACCTCTGACCTCCACCATATTATACAGTAACTCCATCTACCCCATCAATAATGATATTCATAAGAGATGTTTCAGATATTGTCTGAGATCTGGGAGGGAGGAAGGAGGTCACAGTATACTGGAGGTTGTCTCAATGATTGGAGGAAGAGTCTACCACTGTCTGGAGCAGGCTCAGCTACATCGTGACTGGCTAGAGACCCAGCTCTCAAAAGAACTTGAGAATGGACGTCTGTTTAGACTCCTTGCTAAACTGGGTACCATCACTGAGAGGCCAGAGTGAGGTCATTTCCTGCTACATTGTCTGTTTCTAAAAATAGTAACACATAACAAGGTATGATGGAGATCCACAGTGGAGTGAAACTGGTGATCGCTACTTGCTAAAGCTATTCCGAGACTACCTCTTTCATCAAGTCCAGCCATCAGGGACTCCTTGGGTTGATCTATCACACATTGTTCAGTCTCTCAATAAGGTTTCTTTATTTCTACATCTTTTTTCTCTCTCTCAATTCTCCTCCTCCTCTCCTCACAGTTAGATGCTGGAGTGAATGAGAATATTCTGCTACACTCAAGAGATGAACAAAGTGTCCTTATAGTATCATACGCTGACCTCAAAATGTGTATCAATCAAACTTTTACACAACTGACCTCTGTACCTTTCCTCGACTCCTAATTGACCTTTCACCTCTTGCCAACATGGACTATTGCCAGAGAATGGCAATGTTTTATCAAATGACAGCACTTGTCTGTAGGCAAGTTTTTTATTTTATTTTTGTGGTATATAATGTTAGCAGCAGTGATGGATTTAGTTTTATAATGGAACTCAAAAAAACTTTTCAAGTGTATTATACTGTGTTTCAGATCCATCAAAATTTTCAAACTCATAATTTTGATATACACAACCATTTTTTAGCAATAGAACTAGTACTCTCTTCTTCCCATGACCTTCGACCTTCTTGTCGCCATGCATCCTTAGTAGTTGCAGTGGTAGGAGGTAGTGTTAGTGGAATATGCCAACCATTTTCACTGCATTGTACTGCCTGACTGTGGTTTGGTGGATACTGAGAATAAGAGAGAGAGAGAGAGAGAGAGAGAGAGGAACACTGGCAGTGTTGTGAAATTTACTCTAAGACTACATGTAGCTGACATTATTATCACAAAGCCTATGCAATGTATGAAGCAACTAAGTGGTAACTGTGATTCCCAGAACAGGCAGTGTACTCATACCAGTAGCTGAATACCAGCTGGTTCTACTGTTATCTGTCTGCTGGCTTGCCATATTTGGAAGAGGTTTGCATCTTCAGTATTCAGCATAGCTGCATTATCAGACATGTGATCATTAGATACAATATAACATTCTTTCCCTGTTGATAGCGCTGCATATATGACACAGATATCATCAGATATCCTATCAGAGGCAATGGAGATCATGAGAACAACAGGTTGAAAATTCTAACTCATTAATATGTGTAGTGAACACATGAAAGTCTTGGCTGCGTGGAATAGAGGAATAAAAAGAAGGGAGTTCATCCATTTCTTGAGCAAGATGTTTCCTAGCAACCACAAGTACTGGTCCACCAATTGTAGCTATAAGTTTGTTTACTATATCCATCACCTGTACTAACAAACATCTCTTATGGCAACAACAGAGAGAGAACTGACCCTCATAACACTGAAGTTCTTCGATGAGACACGAGACACATTAAGTCCATCAACCACTACTCTAAAAGGAGTGGAGACGCTGGACAGCCTCTTGTCCAATCTGTACAGATTAGATATTAGTTCAGGAGAAAATCCAAGACCCTCAGAATTGACTGCTTCAATCATTGCTGACAGTAATTTCTGATGATTGTCTTCTGTCATTGCTTCATTTAATGTACTTCCACACTTTCTACATACTCCTCTGCAGAATAATGAGATACTAGCAATGAATAAAATATATCACTGTATATACCCTCGTGTAATGGTCGTCTCTTCATATGAGTATGGTTCTGACTGACTAAAGAATGAGATGAAATATATCATATTGAGTCAATACACTAACCAGGTGGCCCAGGACTTCAATCTATCAGCTCCACTCACAGACAGACATTGATGAGAACACATCATTACTGATAATAATTGCTTAACTAAATCAGGTCTCTCAGTCTCTTGAGACAATGATATCAGAGAGTCTATTAATGTCTCTGGTAATACTGGCTGTCCTGTTAAGAATTCTATAGCCAAATCAGGATCATTGTGTCTGCAGGCCATATCCAATATAGAGAATTGTCCGCCACATCGTAGACGACCAGCAATCTGTCCAACTACCTCTTTCACTTCACTTGTTCTACCTTCTCCAGCAAGACTTGATACTAGTGCACTTCCTAGACCCTCCTCTAATCTCACCTTTGACCTTCGCACTATATCTAACACTCTACTGAGATTGCCACTAGTTCTGAGAATTGAAGTCATGTGACAGTCACATGACAGTCATGTGCCATTACCTGTGTATCCTAATGGGATGAAGTAGTTGAGCTACTTGTCCAGGTAGTGGTACCTCTCCTCTTTCAACCTGCTCCTCTAGTACTCTCAGACCTTCACCTACCTCCTCCACTGTCCACTCCCCTGGACTAACCATTACGTCACTATTACATCATCTACAGTTTACTGATACTGGCTGACCTTTTTCCTTTTCTCTCATTGCGAACACGATCAATTGTATTGCTGGAATGAGGGAGTGAGGAGAACAAACAACTAGAGCCCCTGTACCATCTTCTACTTGCTCGGTAGAAAGAGAGCGTCATAATCCACCCGTACCGACGGGGGCCACCACCACGTGGTTACGCCACGCCTACAATTTAATAGTAGGCGTGGCATAAGAGATGGAAGCGAGTAGTGGACTTTGGAGTTCGTTTCACTCGTCGTTGACAGGGATCATAGTTAGAGGACCAGGGACTCCTCAGAAACAGACCAGTGGACTGGATTCTGGAGATGAAAGTATTACTAGCCAACAGGTTGACTTGACCCAACAGTTCACAGAGCTCGACCTTCTTATCGAATAGTTAGTCTCTCTCTCTCTCTCTCTCTCTCTGTGTTTTTATCATCTTTTTCTTATCGTGGTCTTGTAGTAAACTACTGTGTTTGAATTGTCCTTCAGGAGTCTATGTACTGCCATCTGCCAAATCTCTATATGGTATATATTACATTATCACAAGGTTTTCAATGTAGGGATTGCTGAAGGAGCTAATGTATTGTGCTATAGGTTCAGTGGCTGATGCAATAATTAATGATACACTCGTAATAAAGACAAATGAGGGAATGTGTGTTCACAATAAAATTCATATTATTGTCTTTGCCCCATTGAGCAATCAGGCTATATTTATGGTTATTTACTTGTATATTATGAGATATCACCAACAGAATGGCATGGAGTATTGTTCATACATTCTGGACCATTCAGAGAAGGAATCTTCAAATTTACTCTCTACATTCCTGACAGGTAAGACAGAGGACTACAGTCCCATACACTGACCTCCTGTAGCTCCTCTACAGATTCCCAGATCAGAGACCAATGGTTAAATTCCAGTCTAAAGTCTACCATCCATATATCCATACTGACAATGGGTATGAACTCCTAATATTATTAATGTTCATTGACTACCATACTTTTGGTATTTTGTGTTGACTACCATTTTTGGTATTATTTTCAAATAATGTTTGGTATAGATCTCAATCCACCAAACTAATATTATTTTTTCAATACTGACACACAAAACATAATCTCTGTCTTCAGTATAGTGAACATGTTGAGAGTATTTCCAGCCTGGGATAGAACACAACATCATATTTGGTGAGTCATCAACACAGACTAATCCATTGTTACTGACCACACCCACAGGAATGTGGTAATGAGTGTTAGAGAATGTTTCTACAGTCCAGAAACATGGGAAGGAGTGGATGCTAATGCTTTCTCTGCTCAGGCACAATCTTGTGCTCTACATTCTCTGAGAAATCTTCATACCATCTCTGATGATTCTGGTTGGTTGATCTTGTACAATATTCTCATCACTCTCTCTTCTTCTCCATCAGATGATGGCAACCTCATTAGATTTCCTGAGATTGATGACAGACGGTACATTATGGCAAGAAAGCTACTGGGCAAAGGACATTTACCACCTCCTCCTCCTACTAGTCCCGGTGTGCTAGAGTCTGTCAAACAACTCTGGGACAACTTCATGTCTACATAATTACCATTCAGATACTTCTCATCAATAATAATAATGATTCAATCTATTTTTGGAATAATGAGTTTGTGTATAGTTGTATTATTTGGTGAAAGAATGTTGTTAATAATGTCAGGATCTGTTAGTGCTGAAGTTGGTAGTCTCATATCTGTTATCTTTGTTTCTTTACAGCAGTACTCTCTAGTCAGATAGTTAGATCCTGCCTGAGGAGGAGTGTATAGGAGTAGAGGAGGAGAAGATGAGGAGAAGTAGAGAGAGCTAACTTTGTGATGTATTCTGGTGTCATGCAGTCGAACAAGGACTCCATCAACACGAAGGAAAAATCTCATTAAGAGATAGAATCCACTGTCCATTACTCTCTGTTAATAACATCATTTGCAGCATGAATACCAGATCATTGTAATTAACACACTTAAAGAGAGGGTTTCACTCACAATTTTAATACTAAGAACAGTGGTACCATTATCAGCCAGTTCATCTTCATACAATATTATCTCATCATAGAAATATATCTTTTCTTTTTGTTTCAACAGATTGTAATCAATGCCATCACTTGTCTCCTCCTCCTATGTATGAACAACCATCACATTTCTCATCATTACTATAATACAAACCTGGATACTAGCCTGAGGACTAGAGTACAGACTACCTCTATAATCTGTGCTATATGTCCAATCATATGGCTGAACTACTCCCTTCACCTTTGACAGACTCTCTCCTCTACAGGATATGTCATGTGAGAGTCACGTGATTAAGATGCTCTAACCTAGATTTGCTCCAGTCCTCAGCATTTGCTACCTTTAGAGAATGTCCTTTTGTATCTACTCTTTTTAGTGCTTCCAAGGCATTAAACTCTAGACCACACCCAGTCACGTGATCCAGTCTCAGCCAGGAGTCTGGAAATATCATTTCAGGAAGAGCTGGTAAAGAGTGCAGTTCTCTCTTGTACCTAAATATAGTAATTTATTTGTAAACATTAGTTGTTTGACGTGTTCGTACTTTACCTGCAGACGTGACAGCTATCCTTCACACTGCAGTCTTCCTCGTCCCCTCTCTCACAACTGGATCTCAAAATATGACTCTTCCTCACTGTTATCTTCCATGGCCCCGCTTCGAAACTTCTCTCCAATACCTTCCCTTTTGACATTTTCTCAACATTTTGAGCATGCGCAGTTTTGGACCTTTACCCCGCGTTGGATTGTGTAACATTGCATAATATTTGCGCATGCGCACTATAACAATGGATAAGTGTTTGTTGAATGCTTTTGTCTACAAAAATATTTTATTGTATCAGAAACCTCACAGAAGGGACGCGGATCAGTAGGATTGAATATGTGGTGCAAATGGTTGCGAACGAAACGATACTTTCACACGAATCATGGACTACTGCGAAGGTCAAAGAGACAAGTCAACCGAACACAATTGCCGTACTCGAAGAGAATCGTTGTCAAATTAGGATCAGCGGTCATCACTAGAGAAGACGAATGCGGAGTGGCGCTAGGGAGACTGGCCTCCATTGTAGAACAGGTAGTTTGTTTACTATGACTCAATTGGATAACAATAACCTTTGTTGGTAAACAGGTGTCATGGCTACATAAGAATGGAAAGGAAGTGATGGTAGTGACTAGCGGTGCTGTTGCATTTGGCAAACAGAGAATGAAACATGAGAAAATATTGTCACAGAGTATGAGATCTGCACTACAGCCTAACAATGGAGAGAGAGAGTTAGAACCAAGAGCATGTGCTGCAGCAGGACAGGCTGGTCTCATGGCTCTCTATGAGTCAATGTTTGCTCAATATGATATCAGCTGTGCCCAGGTATACTCTATGTCCGCTCCACTTCTATGCAATCTCTTTGTCTATTAATAGGTACTACTAACAGGTTATGATATCATGAATACTGAAGGATCCCAGAATTTCCTTCAAACACTGGAGTGTCTTCTTGATATGAAAGTTATTCCAATACTTAATGCTAATGATGTCCACTCTCCTCCTCCTCAACGGAACTCAGACCTTCAAAATGTATGGCTCCGTCTATTGCAGTATGTAAGAGCTATATTAAAATATTGTTACTGAAGTCATTATGATACAGTGAAATCCACTCCACTTGCATTTTAATTCATTAACTATTCCATTAGGTTCTAAGTATTCCAGACAATGATTATCTCAGTTCACTGGTTGCCACGGAGACACATTCTGATCTGCTAATACTATTGTCAGATGTAGATGGTTAGTTTGTTCCATTGATCGCTGGTCTTCTATTCAAATCTTTCACTATACCAGGTCTCTATACTGGCCATCCCTCAGACTCTAAGTCAAGACTTATTAGAACATACTACCCTGAACATCCAATGCAGCTATCATTCTGGAGCAAATCTCGAGTTGGTCTGGGAGGAATGGAGAACAAGGTATCCATACAAGATTACAATATAATACAAAATAATTCACATCTTATCAGTTAAAGTCTGCAGTAAAAGCTGTTGAAGGAGGAACTCCTGTGGTAATTGCCAATGGAACAAAGGGTAGTGAAACTATACTGTCGATAATGAAGGGACAAGCAGTAGGAACCCTGGTCACTAGTAATGGCCAGAGTGAAGTAATTGACTCAGCTGAACAGTTGGCTGATGATGGTAAACTAATTTCTGAATTTTATTACTTTACTCAGTGATCCATAGCAAGAAGAGGAAGCCAAGTCCTTCAGTCTCTCCCATCACAACAAAGAGCTTCCATTCTCAACACCCTGGCCTCTCTGCTAGAGGAGAGAGAAAGTGATATTCTAAATGCCAATCAGAAAGATCTAGATGCTGCTACAGATCTGGCAGGACCTCTGAGGTCAAGACTCTCTCTCTCTTCCGAAAAACTATCTTCTCTTGTTGATGGTCTCAGACAACTAGCTGGTTTGTTATTTCTCTCCTAACCTCTTCTATAATTAATACACCTCCATTCCTCAGAGGGTATAATATCTCATGATATAGTAGGAGAGGAAATTGATAGAATGAGGATTGGAGATAGTCTGGAGCTGGTAAAAAGAAAGGTTCCACTCGGTGTCATACTCGTAGTGTTTGAATCTCGTCCAGACTGTCTACCTCAGGTACCCCATCTTCCAACCACATGCTACTTTTAATAATGACTACAGTTGGCTGGACTAGCTATGGCAACAGCCAATGGTTTACTATTGAAAGGAGGAAGTGAGGCTCTTCACAGTAACCACTGTTTGCATAAATTAGTACAAGAAGCACTGCAGATTCATAGTATACCAACTGGAACCATAGCATTGGTCAGAAATGGCTCTATATTGTCATATAATAGTCATGTGATCTGATATAGGTTGATAGACGAGAGGAGATTAGTGACCTCTTGACCCTGGAGGGTAAGATAGATCTAGCTATACCAAGAGGTGGCCAGGATCTGGTGAAAGCAGTGATGGATATGGCTAGTGGCAGACTACCAGTACTGGGACACACAGAAGGAGTGTGCCATGTCTATGTTGACAGTCATGCTGATCTCACAAAGGCTGTTCGTATCAGTGAGTTATTGAGTGAATATTATAATTTTGTAATTTTGTTTGTCTGTTCAGTTGTGGATTCAAAGTGCAGCTACCCGGCTGCCTGTAATGCTCTAGAGAGTCTTCTTGTTCACTCTGAACTGATTGATACTACTGCTTTCCATACATTAACATCTTCTCTCAAACACAATGGGGTACATCCACTATAATAATTATTATTGTAAATGGAAAATATTACCAATGTTTGAATTAAAGGTAACGGTTCATCCTGGACCAAGACTAGCTACTCTGCTACCAGTACCATCATCAGTGGCCAGTCTCAGTCGAGAATATGGTGATCTAGAACTGACAGTGGAAGTGGTGGACTCTGTGGAAGAGGCTATAAAACACATCAACTGTTATGGCAGTGGACATACAGACTGTATTATTACTGAGAACTGTAAGTAGACTCTGTTATAATCACATTCAACATTCTTTTCCTCCTCACATACAGCTGAGACAGCTCAAAAGTTTCTAAGTGAAGTGGATAGTGCCTGTGTCTTCCATAATGCCAGTACTAGGTTCTCAGATGGTTATAGATTTGGACTAGGAGCAGAAGTAGGTATAAGTACAGGAAGAATACATGCCAGAGGACCAGTAGGGAAAGATGGTCTAATGACTACTCAGTGGGTACTACTAGGTGATGGTCATACTGTGTCAGATTTCGAAGGTCCTCAAAGAACTTATCAATACACTCACCACTCACTCAAAGACAATAACTCAACTGAAATGAAAGCCACCATTTCATAATTCTTTCATCATCAAATTAATACAGTTAGAGTACATTAATATCAGCGCCTACTGCTATTGTCTAACTTCTTCATCTCTTCTCTGAAGTTTTTGGCAAAGTTTCTCAGCAATCGGACTGTCCTCACGTGACCCCTCGCCTCTAGTTCTTTAGCGCCGAGTCCACCCATTTTCGCAGCCTTCTCTCCCGCTCTTAGCCAGAGGTATACTAAGAGCTGAGCCGCACGTCTTAACGGAGCTGTCTCTGAGAGCCGCTGACTATCAGCCAGTTGGTTGAGAGCACGCCTGAAAACCGAAATGTAACGTTTACCATTTCTCGCGCTTACTTTCTGACCTGATAAACATTCGCCATGGCATGGCCTTTCTTCATAACGAACGTAACGCAACACGTAAACGAAAGCGTTAAACTTGCGCAATAGAAACGAAACAAATTATCTTAGCCATAAAAATTGTTAAAATTCAGTCTAAGAAGAAAGTCTTCTAAATGTGGTTGGTAACCTCTCTCCACCAATTTTATAATAACTGGAGGAAGAATATGATTGTGAAATACAGCAGATGAAGAGAAAAACAAACCCTTCATAAGCAATCCAGCAGCCTCTCTGAATTTACGATGAGTTCGAGACATGGAATTAAAGAGATGAAGAGGAGAGGGGAGGGATGAGGTAGCCAGTGTCGTAGAGAACTTTAAAATACAGGAGAAGATGCTCTGAATAATCTTCATCACTGGAACTGCCTTTTTACTCAATAAACATCTGTAATAATATAATGATAACCTCATAACATTGGTGTACACTACCTGAAGATAGCTTTATCAATAAATGATCTGTGACATGTTATTAGACCATCTAGACTGTGTACCTGATAATTAGAATATTTCAATAAGAACTAAGAGGATGATGCTGTATACAGACCTTATTAATAAGATCATCCTCTAACTCTCTCCAGGACAAGTAAAACAATTGGTTTGTTACATAACTCTCCATAACTCCTACAAAATGTTGTAGTTCATGTCTGTAAGTATTGTAAGTTAAAGCATAGCCACACCCACTAATTACTACACTACCTATGGATCTGTAGTTGTCTCTTGTGTCGTTTGTCTAATCCATCACCTAGCAACAGAGTCACATGACCTGAGGATTAAGTCACATGACTACTCACATCGTTGAATGTCAGTAAAAGCATTTTTGAGATTCCACTGAGCTCTCCTCAGTTGCAATAGAAGATGAAACACCTGAAAAAAACAATCTCTCATTCTCTCTCTCTCTCTCTCTCTCTCTCTCTCTCTCTCTCTCTCTCTCT
>JAODVQ020090866.1:5651-17238 GCA_025400075.2 Phenganax stokvisi
AAGAACTGTGTCGTCTGTTGTATAGGACAGTATCAGTGTGGGATGGAAAAGATGGTGCTTGCCTCAAATATGTTCTTATGCCTGGCTGCCATACTGGGATCAAGGTCAACCTTATTCCTTCATTTCCTCATTCTTTCATTCTCTCATACCTTCATTCTCTCATTTCTCCATTCTTTCATTCCCTCATTCTATCATTCTCTCATTCTGCGTGACTTCATTCCCTCATACCTTCATTCTCTCATTCTGCATACCTTCATTCTCTCATTCTTCTGATCTCAGGCTCTCTCTCGGTCCAAGCACTCGGAGACTCTCCTAGTTCTCTACGGACAGTATTCCAGTATATTTATTCTTGACTCCAATTCACTGGACACACTATGTGTACTGAGAACCAGCTGCAAACCTAACTGGAACACTCACATCTCTTTTCTCCTCTCCTCTGAAAAGAAAGGTTACCAGATAGAGAGAGAGTGACTACAGTGGAACCTCTCTATAATGGACAACTTGGGGTGTCCGTTATACAGTGGAACCTCTCTACAATTGACAACTTAGGGTGTTCGTTATACAGTGGAACCTCTGTATAATGGACAACTTGGGGTCAGAAATATTGTCTGTTATAGCAAGGTGTCCATTCTAGAAGGGTAATAATGTATTGGTCTGTAGTAAGTTGGGACACAGAAATTTGTGTGTTATAACAAGGTGTCCACTATGGAGGGGTGTCCATTAAGCAGGGTTCTACTGTATGTTATATATCAAAGAAGCCAATATTGCTGAACTGAGAGAGAAAATATATGACTATTTGTTTGTCGTTCTTTCTCTGGATACTTATTATCGAAATATTCATTATTATATAGACCACCTTCTCTCCCTAACTGTGGAGGGTGTGGCCAAAATGTGGCTCCTCCCACCGCGAAACGAGATGAAGGAGCTGGGCGAGATGACAGAGGAGAAGACAACTAACCTTACAATACAGCGTCCTCTCTACGTCACTTCATGCACCAGCGGAGGTCATAGCACCACGCTCATCGTCTGCTCTGAAGTCTGGCAGGTTAAAGAAAGTATAGCAGTATTATAATGGCTAAATTATTTAGAAACGTTACTAAAGATAGAACTAAACCAATCAAGAACAATGGTATACAGTGAAACAATAAAATTTTGTTCCATTTGTACTACATAAATACTAAATTAGACCTTCACTAAACATTGTAGTACTACTACGCTATAACATTCTATTCCTTTCAAATCATGCACTATGGTGTAGTGCTATGTATTTTTTTCGCATAAATTTGAAAATCTATATTGTATATATATGAGTAAGCATGTTTCATTAGTTATAAGTACATACATACCCACCTAGTAATACTTTTTTGTGCATCAGATCTACAATACAACTAATGGACATATGAAGTTGTTAATGATAAGAGCGTGTGAAGAGTCTGTCTCTGGATGGATGGCAGGAGAGTTCATGGACTACCAGACCATCCTAGTTTGGGGCAAGGTACTTATTCATCCCATCCTAAGATGGGCCATCCCAAATAATACATGATTTTCTATCTGCTATAAATCATGTGCATACCATTGTACGTTATAGGGAGACGGAAAGGGTTTTGTGTATCGACTCTCTGCCAGGTATGTTTCCATGGAAACCAGTAAACGATGACCTAATTATGACATCATAGGTGTGTTCCTGGACTAAACGAGAGTGACGACAGCTTAGAAGGTAGAATTATATACTTTCGTTTTTAAGTCAGAAAAATTGAAAAAAATTTAATTTTAGAGTCAACTACAGCTGGGTGTTCTCTGATATACACCTTGGCCCCGCCCCAAGCCACACCCACTTCGTCACACCTCAAACTGGCCACCTACATGGACCACACCTGGTGTTGCCAGGGCGACCACACTGGGAGGTCATCAGCTCTAGTCTATGATTACTGATATAAGAATAACATATCAATTTGCAGGTTGTACTTGTGGAATATACAGAGATTGCGTCAGGAACCACCACTGTTTCAGTCTAGTATTTCCGTTCCACCAGACGCCCATGCCTGTGTAGCTGACTCCTGGGATTCACCGGCACAGCCTTGTGGTCTTACAGACATGTTGGTAAGAATTTAGTCTCTCATATCAATTGTACGTATATCAAAGAGAAATTAGACTTTAATACATGCCAGTTCCAACATTTTAACCATTTTCTTTCTTCCTCTATTTCAGTATCCACCAACTATGTATAAAGCTCCGCCCAGTATTACTTGTGCTGTATATCTGGCTGCCTATGGGAGATTGGTTTGTGGACAAGAGAACGGATCAATCGCTGTCCTCTCGGCTACTCAAGCAGCCACCGTACTCATGTTGCAATCCAGAAAATTTTCAAGAGGTCCATTTTTTTCTTTATTCCAAGTGGAATCTCTGATAATGAAATCTCTCCCTATAACAAAGACCTCTCTATAATGAACTTCTTTCTGTGTATATATACCACTGCTATATCATAGTGTAGTTTCAAACTTCTTTTAAAGGAATACACAAGTTATCCCTCTATTTATGATAATACATGTCTGTTTCTCTCTCTCTATCGCAGGTTGGCCTCAGTATTGCATATTGAAGGGTCATAGAAACAAGGTGAACTATCTGTTGTATCCGAGTGGTCACAGTCCTGCCTATCATTCCGACTATCTCGTATCCGGCGGCTCAGGTACTTTTAGTGATAACTGTAGAAAGTCTGTTCTACATATTATGCATACACGATGTAAGTTTTAAAAGAAATTCCTGTTTGAGTGAATATTTTAAGCTCTAGTGTTCACTTAATGAGCTTCTACTGTAAGTAATACCTTGATATTTCACTATACCAGTTATTATGGTTGTTTGACTTACATACACTATTACATAATATTGTATAGATTTCACGGTGAAATTATGGGACCTTTTCCATGGCGACCTCATTCATACCTTTGCCGTCCACGGAGGAGGAGTCAAAAACATCGTCACCTGCCCTCCAGACATTAACGTCAGTGTTTCATTTAGTGCCCATCAATTCTATTTAATGCTTGTTACTTCCATTTGATGCCCATCACTTAAAGTGGCATACTCTCTTTTATTTTTTATAGCTGCGTCTGCAGACCTGTGTTTGTTCTATTGCTGAGGACAATTCGGTGGCTATTCTATCAACATCTGAACGGAAATGTCTGTTGGTGGCTGCAGTCCATTCCTCTCCTGTCTGTGACGTGGCCTGGAGACTGGTGGAAGACTTTCTTCTAGTGTCTTGTGCAGATGGAAAACTATATGTTTGGCAGATAGAGACAGGTTTTCATCTCTCTTCTTTGTCTTCCTCCTCCTTCTCCTACGCATTCTCTTTAGTGGTTTCCTCAATCGGCTCTCTAAATAGCCTACATACATGGATAAACCTGTTCCCCTACTTCTTTTGTGACATTATATTAGCTACTACTAAAACTATCTACTACCATGGTGTAAGCACTAGAATCTTTCCTGCCCTGAACTCTCTCCTTGCTAATTGGAAACTAATCCACCACCTCCTCCTCCTCTAGGTTCTCTAGACAGATGTGTAGAAGGAGAAACAGCAAGACTGGTGCTAAGTGCAGCTCAAGGAGGATCAAAATCCAATACTGCCAGTACTACTACTAGCTTCCCTCTACAAGTCAAATCTCTAAAGGCAGGAGAAGGAGACAACCTTATCCAGGTTCTGAGTAACTCATTCTTCCATTCCTTCATACTTTCATTCATCTGTTCCTTAACTCTCTCATTCCCCATTCTTTCATTCTCTTATTTCTCCATTCCTTCATGTTCTTATGATTCCATGTTTTCATTCCAGGTACTAGTGTTTGATCCTCAGAATCTTATCAACAGACTAGGGAAAATGGACAAGATTGTCGACAAAGGAGGAACACAGCCAAAGAAACAAGCCGACGCATTCCGCACCTGGCTCTCTGCCCGGAAACACTTTGGAGCGGGAGCCAGGATGGGGAGAGGAGGTCCGGGTGATCTGTCCGGCCGGAGGACGTCTGCTCCCGCTGTGGTACCTCTACCCAGAGGTCGAGGTGAAGGAGGAGGAGGAGGAGGTGGTGGAGGAGTGAAAAGTGAGGGTAATGCTAGACCGGAGACAGAACGAGCACGAGAGAAACTGGGTCAGGCTGTAGCCAGTCAGAATAAGATTGAACAGCTACAGGAAGAAGGTAACCTATTATTACTAGCATTGTAATTATACAACATTCTATTTAGCGCCCCCCCCTTCAGCCTGATGATATAAACCCTAAAAATTAAAAGTTGTAACTCTAGCAAATATTTTCCATATGTGTATTTGTAAACAGTTTGATCAATATGTTCTCCTACTCTACAGCTCCAATCACCACAGTCAATATAGTACGTCTGCTACTCTCATGTCTCCATGCTTGGAGTTTGGATCCAGATTTGGACCGTGATTGTGAGGAGGTACTAGGATTGGTTCGCCCCTGTCGTCCCGTGTCATTTGGACTGCTCAGCAAGGGACAGTGTCTCTCTCTAGTACTACCAGGTTAGCCTCTGGATTATCAGAATCAATATTCTATTCCAATTGTGTCACTATTCCATTTTGTTTGTGTCGCTATTCCATTCTGTTTTGTGTCCTGATTCCATTCCCTCATAGGATGGAATCTAAAACCCTCTCTTCCTCCAACTGACGACCAATCAAATTTCAGCTCTACAGTCAGTGATGGTTTCCATGGTAACCTAAGTACAGTAACTGATATTGTGATTGTAACAGATTGAGACCACACCCACTGAAGGGGGGTCGTCTGTCAGTGGTAGTGAGAAGCTCAGTTTTGATCAGAAGTGTCACATTAGATGGCAACTCTCTCGTTCTCTAACCACACAACACCTATTGACCATGGTACCTATATACACACAATAATGGATAATACACAATATGTACTTTATATATATAGGTAATCTTTCTTTCTTATGTCCTACTCATGGGGGTCCATTCACCTGTGCCTACTGGGCCCACGAAGCCTAGGCACACCATAGTGCAATGGTGATTGTAATGCAACTTCAGATGTTCCATGCAAAGCCTCAATAAGGCCACAATCATTAAAGTCATATATTCGACACTTGTCTACTAAATTACACTAATCTCTTTCTCTATTACTGAAGGTATCTGTAACTAACACCTTGATGAACCAAAGTGTTGGAGCTCATGTTCTGGCCACTAGTTCAGGTGTCAGGAAACACAAGGCGAGCGAATCTGAGGATTCTGATTGGTCAGATTCAGAGGAGTCTCAGACTCTGAGGGATAATCAGATTAGAGCTGTTTGGAGCCAAGTTAGCTATACTGTTGTATTCTCTCTTTCCTGTTTTCATGCCCATCTTGTGGGGTCCCGTCATCTGTGCCTACTGGGCCTACAAAACCCAGGGACACCACAGTACTACAATTGTGACCACAGTACCACTTCAGATGTTTCATACCTCATAGAAGGCCAATCATTCACTCTGTCACTCTCTCACTCACTCACTCACCAACTCACTCACTCCCTCACTCATAAAAGGTAGCGGCTCTACACTGTGTCATGCTCCCGGAGAGAATGGAGGGAAGATTTCGAGCTCCACATCTTCCAGTCCTGGCCTCTAGGTTCCTCGACCACTGTCAAGCTGTTAGTAATTCTCTACTTACATAACAAAAATAACTGCAAAAACTAACAGATTAGAGAAGCGAGTCAAGCTCTGTTGCAAGCCGAACTGCGTCGTATCCAAGCCGACGGACGTAAGAAACTTGTGATGGAGTGGGCGGGGCGACTTCAGGCCCCTGTGACCCCCTACAGGGGGTCCCAAATGTCTCTGGAGGAAGGTGAACTGAGTATCAGTGGATATAGTAGTAAGTTTAATACAGTTAAGTACTGTAAATTTGCATGATGATAATTGGTGTAACAAATAAACAACACAATTAGGCAAATGCACAACAGACAAATTAACTACATCCAGGACAATCCTTTTCAAAGAAAAGAACTGCCCTGGAAAGGGCTCAAAACCATGACACTCTCAAAAATTTAATTCTCAGGTGCAGTTCCAAGTCAACAGCAACAGACGACAGCACTGATTATTCTTGGAATGATAGGGGCCGAGTTTTGTGACAGTAAATCAAAACGACGTCCCCCTTCTTCCTCCTCCAACTCTGATTCCAAAAAACAACGTGGAACTGAGAACGAGGTCATGGATCAAGCTGTTGCCAGGGTTACCGCCAAAACACTCCAGGCTGTGTTGTTAGAGAAACCTTCGTCAAGAACTCCTCTGCATTCCAATCTCCGTTGCTCGGCAGCCGAACTTTTGGGCCGCGGATTTCATCTTTGGGAAAAATACGTCGACATCCCGCAGGTGAGTCTTGATCTATTCCGCTGTTAATCTCAAATGTAGTTTGTACCATTATGTATTTATTGTGTTCAGGTTGTAATGGGGTTACTGGATCTGGTGGTGTCTCCAAATAGTGCCCACCACTCTACCGGCGCCGGGAACACAAAGTACTTGAGGTTTGCGTCCGAAGTGGCACATAAGGCACTCAATTTGATGATTCTCGTTCGACCCGTTACCATGGTAGCCACTCTGGCTAAGGAAGTGGCTTTGTTTTTGGCTTCGCAGCATATTACTCACGCACCTCATTCATCGCTGCAGCCTATTCAGGTAATAAGTTGTTTACAGTGGAACCTCTCTATAACGGAAAACTTAGAGCCAAGAATATTGACCATTATAACATAGAACCTCTCTATAATGGACAACTTGGAGCAAGAAATTTTGTCTGTTATAGCAGGGTGTTCATTCTGGAGGGGTTACAAAAGTATTGATCCTGGACACAGAAATTTGTCCACCATATTGAGGTGTCAGCTATATTGAGGTGTCTGCTATAGAGAGGTGTCCAATATACCGTACATTGCTTCATATACTCTTGTGTCCAGGTAGGGGTGACTCCGCCCCCTAGTACAGCAGGTATTATTACGCAACCCAATGCTCTCCTGCTGATGGCTAAACCTGAGATTCTTCTCATTATGAAAACTGTCATTGAGAAATGCTCTGCTCAGGTTAGCAGCTCTAATTTTCATACATTACTACATAAAGTTATGAGTCAGTACAGTAGCAATGTAATAATGGTTGATTAGTGAGTACGTGCCGTTTACACATACTAAATTTCCTAAACCGGTTTAGTATTAGAAGTGTGTACAAACAAAGTGGTTTGGAAACCGGTTTAGACCGTTTACACCTAGACCAGTGTAAGTTAAACCAGTTTCCAAACTGGTTAAAGATTTCTGTTTAAATGGGGCTGTAGTGAGGTTGCTGAAATTCAGTAGTACATCACTAGGACACTAAATGTACATACGTAGCATTGTTGTTAACTCTGTGTTTGGTATTGCGATATGACAGGTTTCACTGCAGCTACTTGAGGTAATGGACGTCATTCTGTTCTGCCTGGAACAGGAACAAGTGAAGAAGAAGAATCTACAAGAGCTATTTCCAGTCATATTCAAGTAAAACTCTCTCCTCTAGCTATACAGTAAAACCTCCTATGGCGAAGACTTTGCTGCCTTACATTTCCACCTTTATCCAGAGGTTTTCCAGTAGGTTCCTCACGTAAGCTGTCACACAGAAGATGAGTCAGCAATAATACCACTCCTTATTAAAATTATACAATCCTCTCCCCTGTCTCCACTGTCTCCTCTCTCCCCTGTGTCCCATGTGTCCTCTGTCTCCTCTGTCTCCCCTGTCTCCCCTGTCTCATCTGTCTCCTCTGTCTCCCCCGTCTCCCCCGTCTCCCCTGTCTCCTCTGTCTCCTCTGTCTCCCCTGTCTCATCTGTCTCATCTGTCTCCCCTGTCTCATCTGTCTCCTCTGTTTCCCCTGTCTCATCTGTCTCATCTGTCTCCCCTGTCTCATCTGTCTCATCTGTCTCCCCTGTCTCCCCTGTCTCATCTGTCTCCTCCGTCTCCCCTGTCTCCCCTGTCTCCTCTGTCTCATCTGTCTCATCTGTCTTCCCTGTCTCATCTGTCTCATCTGTCTCATCTGTCTTCTCTGTCTCCCCTGTCTCATCTGTCTCCTCCGTCTCCCCTGTCTCCCCTGTCTCCTCTGTCTCATCTGTCTCATCTGTCTTCCCTGTCTCCCCTGTCTCATCTGTCTCCCCTGTCTCCCCTGTCTCCTCTGTCTCCCCTGTCTCATCTGTACCTCTGTCTCCCCTGTCTCATCTGTATCCTCTGTCTCCCCTGTTTCCACTGTCTCCTCTGTCTCCCCTGTATCCTCTGGGGAGACAGAGGACACAGTGGAGACAGGGGAGACAGGGGAGACAGGGGAGACAGAGGAGACTATATACACAGAAAGAAGTTCATTATAGAGAGGTCTTTGTTATAGGGAGAGATTTCATTATCAGAGGTTGTACTATATTTCTCCCTAGACTACCAAATATTAGCTACTCGTTAAAAACAAGAAAAGTGGCAGTAGGTTCACGATCTGGTCAAGTAGGAATCTATGATTTGAGGCAGGGAAAGACACTGATGATGAACGCTCACTCTCACCCTGTGACTGTCCTATTGTTCTCTGATGATGGCCGCATGCTGGCCACATATGCTTACGGAGACAGTACTCTGAGTGTGTGGCAGGTCTGTTTGTAGTCCCTGTAGATTTCTTGTTGATCATGTATAGATCATGTATGTCAGTTGTTTAATCTATGTAGATCTTGTATATATCAATCATGTTATTTACATCATAGCTTGTAGCATTTTGCATGGCTGTATGCTAGAATGCATGATGACAAAATTGTGAACTTACAAACCGAACTTACAAACCTCATTTTCTGTCTCTTTGGTCTACAGTTAAGTTCGTCACTGTTCGGGAGCACGTCGCAGCCAAAGTTGGCCAACAGCTGGCCGGCCATATCCAGCTCCTCCCCAATGGCCTATTCCTCCTATATCAGATTGGAATGGTCTGGAACAAAGAGTGTTATTCTACACATGCCCGGAGGAGTAGAATGCAAATATTCACTTTAGAGATATCTAGAAGCTAAGAAACAAACATACTGTCATACGTATGTGCGATGTTTGTGTATGTGTATTCGTCGATTCAGCAACCTAATTCTTGTTATGTTTTGCGCATGCGTGTGAAATATGACGCATGCGTAGTAGACGACAGTGTTAGGGGGCGTGGCTCTGTGGTCACCTTTCACCCCGTCATTCGATCGAGCTCTTTTGCTCCAGGAGCGATTTAGTAATGGAGCAGACGGCGGCCAGGGTTCTGTCGCAGTTAGGGAACAAGGACCAGCCGAGTAAGGAGTTCCAGAACCTCGTGCGGCAGATAGGAGATGCCAAAACCAAACACGTGAGCCTTCTTGATCCATCCACCATAGCCTTTATCATTTCGATCAGAGGCATAAAGTTTAATTGCTGTATATAGGAGGAGGATAGAATTATTAAGAAGGAGAGTCTCATATTGAAGGATAAAGTTGGTGGAAAAGATGTTACCAAGGTAACCCAGTGTTATTCTATGTAGTCTCAGGAATCACTGTGTGTTCTGTCACATTGTGCAGCGTCAGATGCGAGAATATTTGATACGACTGATCTATTGTGAAATGCTGGGTATTGATTGTTCCTGGGGTTACATCCATGCAGTCAAGTTTACTCAATCTGGGTCCACTCTGGATAAGAGAATAGGTTTCACTTTCAGTATAATATTTACTATCCTTCCCTCCTCTCTAGTCTCCTCCTCCTTTCTATTCACTCTTCCTCTTCCCTTTCGTCTTAAAATTCACTTCTAAATGATATGATATACTGCTATATATATACAGCTTCCTGTAAATTTTCCTTGTCATAATATTCATTGTTTTTGCAGGTTATTTAGCTTCTTCACTGTTCCTTCACGAAGGTCACGAACTCAATGTTCTACTAGTGGCCACTATTCAGAAGGTTAGCACTGGTTACCAGTCACATGACTACTGTAATAAGTCACATGACTATGATAATACAATGACCAATGAGACTCAGGAACTGCGTAATATAGTCATACTTGTGTTATTGTTTTTTGTGCAAATGTACACACTGTATTATAGTGGATTGAGTATCTAAGGCAGTGTCCACTTATTTGTGGTTTAGTTTACTCTAAAAAAATAACACAACAGCACACTTTGAACCAATGCAGTGGAACCTCTCTATAACAGACAACTTTGAACCAGGAATACTGTCCAATATACAGTGGAACCTCTCTATGATGGACACCTTTGAGCCAGGATATTTGTCTGTTATACAGTGGAACCTCTCTATAATGGACCATTTTAAGCCAGGATACTTATCTGTTATATATAGCAGGGTGTCTATTCTGGAGGGGTTTGATCTGTAGTAAGTTGGGACACATAAATTTGTCTGTTATATCAAGGTGTCCACTATAGGGGGGTGTCCATTAAGCAGAGTTCCACTGTATATTAAACACTCTGTACATTAGCGTCATACACACACACATACACTAGATAAAGGTTGTTTCTAAACTGAAGGAGTTAGACACGGTTATAAATTTTTCTTGAAATTTTCAAAAATTGTAGGATTTGAAGAGTAGTAACATGATAGAGGTGTCCATGGCTCTCATTTTCATCTGTAAACTAGTCAGTGCCGACATGATTCCTCCACTTCTTCCTCTGGTCCAAGACAAACTGCTTCATCCAAAGTAATGTTTCATAATTTAAACTTTTCCTGAGATTTAGGTGTAATTATGATAGTTTTTTAGAAAGGTTTGTACTCTCGTGGGGGTCCATTCACCTGTACTCACTGGGCCCACGAAGCCTAGGCACACTATAGTACAATAGTGACTGTGGTTGCCACTTCAAATGTTCCATGCCTCATTTAGAGAGGCCAATCATTGAGCAATCTACACATTTTCAGCTAGATATACCTCTCCTGTTACTCTTTCTATCTCTCCTATTATAATTATATAGACAGTTGGTGAGGAAGAAAGCTGTAATGGCCATGCACCGTTTCCTCCTCCTCTCCCCCGACTCTCTTTCTCACCTCGAAGACGACTTCCGACGCTCGCTTAGCGACCAGGACCCCGGTGTCATGGAGGCTGCTCTCATCCTCTTCCACGACTTAATTAAGGTTTTAATTAGACAGGGTCTTACCCACTTTCAAATCAGTTTTATATTGACATGCTACAGAATGATCCTAGCAGATTTAAAGATTTGACAGAAAGTTTTATTAACATATTGACACAGGTAAAGTGGTATATAGTAGAACGGAATGCTCTAATTAGAGCACGCTCCGTTAATTTTCATCTCCTTTAATGGCGTTTTAATTAATCAGGTGATTGATAGGAAACTCCCCGAGGAATTTAATTACCACGGTGTCCCGGCACCATGGATACAGATGCGGTTGCTACGGATACTAGCACTCCTTGGAGCTGATGATCTGAAGTGAGTTGTCTATATACGTACAACTCTAGATTGTATTATTTCAATAGGATGAGTGAGAAGATATATGCTGTGGTAGAGAGGGTGCTTGCTTCTGCTGAGTGTAACTCGGACATCGGACAAGGTTTGTTATTTTTCTTGTTTCTTACTGGCCTGTCTCCTCCTCCACCTCCACCACCACCTCC
>JAODVQ020090973.1:0-17235 GCA_025400075.2 Phenganax stokvisi
CACGCAGTTGAACACCAGTGGTTGATATGGTTGACACACGAAGGATCATTGCGTCATCGACCACCATCGCTCTGGTACCTCTTAAACAATACAGATCTGTGGTACTTTAAACTTTGCTTATAAACCTATCAATAACAACAACTTATTAGCAGTTCCTGATCGGAAACATGTAATACATCTGAGCTGAGAAAATGTTTAAAAGATATCCGTCTTTATTAGCAATGACCAAAGAATAGTTAGGGAAAGGAATTCAATGACGTTGTTTCAATTATACTATAGAAAGAATCTATTCTGGTCCACGAAAGGAATGGACAGTTCTAGTTATTACGTCGCACCTCGTAACGACATGAGAGTGAGGCTGTGAATATCGTTATCACTTCCATGTAACTCGGACGTCATAACTTTGTTTTATGGTACTAATATTTTAAGTCAACTGAATTTGACCAATGTTTCATGCATTTGTGCCCTGGGGTTATTCTTATTTGATCCCAATCCCTTGTATTATAACATAGAATTAAGCAAATCCCTCGAGTGTGTGTTTGTATGTTTAAAAGATTTAGATGTCTGTAAAAAAGTGCTTTTCTGTTTGCTTAGAAAACAATTGAGTTTTGTGGGAAATAACAACAGAACACGCGAAATGAAAACAAACTAAGATTGTTGAAAAAAATGGAATTAAAAACGTTTAACGCACGTTTGGTATTACAAGTGTTTTCAGATTGTAAGAATGCCTTTGGAAACTGAGATATAACGTTTCTCGTTTTCATTCAAGACTTTGTCACTAATATAGCTATTTTACAGCTTTCATCAACTCTCTTGCCTACTTATCTGTTGTTCTAGATTAAAGCATCATAACGATACAACAAAGGCTTTAGCTCATAGAAAGAACTCATTTAGGCTACGTATCTGAACTTCTAAAATTTATGCATTTCTAGTTTCTAGACTCCAGGGTGTAATTAATTAAGCTCCTCAAATTTAGGGAGCCAGTCACAAATTACCTTATCTGCAGCTTCAGTCGTTTTCTCTCAGTGCAAAATCATGACTCATAGCGTTGTCTTAGAAGATATTCAAGAACTGCTGACAAAGATTTTTGGACAATTGTGTGATCGTGTATTAGAAGTCGGTGTTATTGCAAAGTGTTTTTAGGAGCTGTGTGAAGACTGCATCGTTCCTGCGAACAAACCAAGCATTCGACCAAACCCTTTTAAATTCAGCTTCTCATACGCAAAACACTTCACACCAACTAAATTTCATTCAAAGCATTTAACCATGCCGTGACCTCGTAATGATTGAGTACCAGCCAATGAATTGGCTTTGACGTACACTGCTATATTTGGTCTGAGGTTACAATACACCTTCTACTAAATTTATATCATCTATGACGAGAATGTTTTAAATTCTATGCATCTGAAGATTATTCTGAACTTTGCAAGTTTACTGGGACAGCTTTAGTAGAGCATGCTTCAAAGTTTTGTCCATAAATATTTTTCGTGAAACGCTGCTGAGGAGTTTGTAAATGGCTTAGACTTAATAAGGATTACTGACATCTATTAATTAAGACAGAATTTAAAATCTCAAAATCTCTCTTGTCTTTTTTTGGTTATTGAATCTTGGCAGAGAAATTGTTGAACGCGTTCTAATTTTTGGTATTATTGCAATTAAAAACCTTTATTTGTATTATATGATTAATTTACTTCTGATTGGTAGTGCACTGTTCACGCATTCAAATATTGAGTACCATTTATTACCAATCAATGATGACATCATGACTAAATGCGCAAACAAAAGGTCTTTTCATGTATCTCCACAAGCAGCTAATCAGATCACTCCTGGTGAGGAATTATTGATAGAAGATCATCCTTGTCAAAAGGGAACATTGTCCAGAGTCGAAGTAATATATACCAATTAATTTAATGAATTGTCTAGGAAATTGAAATAGTATTGATTAGGAAATGCGCCTTATAGCACCTCTATTTTAGAGAGAAGTTTTCAAACTTCAAAGTCCAGTATTATTTTAGATATATCTACCCCTGCGTTGTAAAATGAATGAATTTAAGACTATGTTCCGGATCCTGGATTGGCAGGAGTAGTTCTTGTGTTTTTGATATAATTCTCTTGCTTGCTGCATGGCTTGGAAGTTCATAATTTTCGGAAAAATTTTTCCTGGTTTTGTTCAACTGATATAAAGTCTTTTTGCGAGGAACACTTCTTTTCTTGCGAGAAAATCGTTAGGAGAACTATGCCGACACCACACTCTAAGACGGTAGAGAACATATAATACTGTAAAAGGCAGCACTAACCTAAAACTTATAGGCCAATAATTTTACCTCATAATCTGACCAAGTCACTTTTTGTAATCTAATATTCAATAAGTTCCAGCTAATCTTACAAGTGTCGACAAGATGTTCAAAGTTTAATGACGTGCTTTGACGAAACGACATCGGTTTTCAAAGTTGAGCAAATTTCAAATAAAACTTTAAATCAGAGTAAACAATATGCGAAGAAAGAATATTGCAAGGGTGAGGCAAATGCATATTGGACGTATTATTTGCTATTCATGGTTTGAGTTCATCTCTCGCCGTTTAAAACTTGAAGAATTGAACAATCCAAGCACGTCTTCCAAGACTGAACACATGTTGGACAGCTTGCATGTCACCGAGTTTGCTGTATGGGTGGGCTGTTTTAAGATATACTTCAATTTCCTGAGAGTTGTCAATAGCTTAAGTGATGACTGCATGGGACCCAGGGATCATAGCAAACCCTGCGGTTATGAGATTAATCTTGTCAGAAAGTTCTCTCCAGTTCTGATCAGCCCAGACTCGTTCGAGATTTTACTAAAGTTATCACACACGTCATTTAATTCATATACAGACACCGTTACAGTATCTGTATTTTTAATGTTAGCTCAAGCTTGCTGCGGTTTTCGTTTTAATTGGTAGTTGGATTTGTGTTTTCCAACACGACACATCAAGGTCACTTGACTAATTTATTCCGCGCAAACTTGTTTACCAAAGATGGCCGCGTTCCGCACTTACCCAAAGTAAACGTGAATGTCGATGTTTGTTCTTTGCAAGGACTTAAGACAAACTAGACTAGCTCAGTCAACATCTCCCATATTGTTATACCAACATTCTTTCAAAAAAAAATTGAGATGAGTCGCATCAACTTGATTGTCAAGTTGCCCTGTTTCGTCAAGTGTCACGGCTACCTCCAAACTTCATTATTTCTTCATTGGAATGTTGTATAATCATTAAATTGTTTTGAGCAGTTAAAAAGTTATAAACTTATAAAGTAAAGTCTGCGATTTTGAGGCTTGTAGTTTATTGATGGAAGTCTTGGTTATATTTTAAAGCAGCATCTTCCGTTTCTGGTATTTAAACTGTAGTAACACCAAATGATTAAAAGAAAAACAAAAATATCTCATAATCTTGTGAAAATCCATTGATCGACCACCAGGAAATGGTCTTCGCTCATTTGAGTTCAAAATGTCTATATCCTCCGTCTGTTTTAAGGCTTGTTTACACGAGCGATTTTCTATGCTATTTTTCGCGTGTTGAACGATGTGAAAGAGTGAATAAATGGCGAGTATACTTGGTCTAACAATTTTGCTAATGCACTCGCCAGTCAACCTACTTGATCACATACGCTAAGAGGAGAAAACTCGCAGCAACAATCGCCCGTGTAAACTGCCTTTACAAGCTATATAAGATCATTCTCAACGTTTCAAGACCTATGGCTCTTTTTCTACTGAATGTCACAAGGGTGTAAATATTTAGTTCTGCCTTGACCTTCATATGTCAAGCAAACAAGACCAAACTTCTGTCAACATTTTTGTCAGTGTACATCTCGTTGTCAAACATGAAACGACAAGACAACGCCTACTCTGTACGCTTGCCAAACTTCAAACTACAGTTTCACCAACTTTAAGAAGCGTGCAAGGTACCCTCAACTATCAAGCCCATTCATTACTCATCATAAAAACAGAGCGAATGTTCCGGCATTACAGATTAGGGGTAGTAAAGTTGAATTTTTCGAAAAATATTTCGTGATGATATTTTCGTGCCTCAGTAGGGAGTATTATCCAGTATTTGCGATGGTATATTTAATATTCTTACTGAGCTTAGCTCCTCTCCCGCGTTGCAAGATTTAATTCTGTTACATAAGAGGATATAAATGCAACATTTTCAGTTTTGCGACCAGAAAAAACAGCGATTAATACCCTAAGAAAAGGATATTCCTTTCACGATTAGTAACTTTGAGTAGCTAATGAGAGAGATTTAATCATAGGCATGAAATGTAAGCGTGCATTCTCCTCGAGGAATAAGGCAAAAATGAGAAATATTTTTGTTGGAATTTCGCTTTGTCTTACCACAGAATTAGAATGTCAAATCATATAATTATACGCTTATTGTGACCTGTAAAAGCAAATGTATTCACGCTGAATCCATCCATAAAATACGAAGAAATATTATAAGTTTGAAGACATTTTATTTCGGTGCAAACTCCAGAAATTTAAAATCAGGAAGAACGCGCAGATAATGCTAATTTTGTATTTCGGAAATGAATGTTTAACGTCCCAGGTTCATAATGAATTGTAGGCCGTATACGAAGCATTCATTTTGATTGTATTCCTTCCTGACAGAAATTACTTTCTTTGTAAGCTTCAGGCCTAGTGCGAAAGTAAATTAATAATCAGTCATGTTTCTATTTAACGTGTACAAGGCTCCCGCAGATAACTCGAAATCAGCGTCAGTTTGCTGTTCTTTAAAACGTTGTCTCCTAATCATGAAAACAATATCAAGTCATGTAGTAGTATTCACAAATATTGCAGGAATATTTTAGTCGTCTGGTAAAGTTTTAATATCTTATGTTTGGTCATGGCATGGGAGAACAAATTTTTATCACGCATGTTGAATTAATTGCTTTGGTGATTCTATGTTCTGTTTAAGGCAAGGTTCCAAGCATCTTACGACAAAAATTGAAGCATGACTTTATGCCAAGAAATTTTGCCACACTGATGTTTTTCTTTTCCAAACACCCACAATATTTGTGTCGACCATTATTTGCAATCCTGACTTGAGTTTTCCTTGCTTGTAGTTTACCAAATATAGTACTAGAATCTAATCGCTGATTGGAATTGCAGCACTAACATCGCATATTTCGGCTCCTGCCAACATTCATAACGATCAGATGCGTTGAAGGCAACCTTTTCATGCTCTGAAACTGATAAAAACGACTTAAACTCTTTGCTAGGCTTTTGCTATTTAGTTTGGTAAAAGAAAAGTTCAACTTAAGCCTTGGCAACGTTCAAAACAAACTAGTTCGCCAGAAAACAACTGTACTATAGTCTGACGCAAACATCATTATCCACTTGCACAGTGAATTGAATCAACGACAAAGTTGTCTGCTTGCTAAAACAAGTAGTGTTCAAGACATTAACCTGACCGTTAAATGTATGAGTAAATTTCATGTGCAAATCTTTTGAGTCAGTTTTGCTGCTGTTGGCAGTTTAGTCCTATCTTCTTTGTTGCGTTGCATGTAAAGATGAAAAAGTCGAATTATTCCTTTACCGAACATATCTTATCAATTCGACTTAACTGTGAAGCTACAACCATTAATCTTGTGGTGAAGCTTTTTCTAAACATACTCAAATAGTTTGTATTCGTTTTAAGTGGTTGCGGAAAGAACTCTCGAAAAAAAGATACAAAATAGATATAAAATGAAATGCGTTGACGAAACGACAACTTTCGAAAAATTTCTCAATTGACGGAAACAGTTACAGTAAAAAATACTAAACTAAACATTGCAAGTACAAAACTATTTCGACTTGAAAGCAAAAAGTTTGAACGTGGAAAATAGATTTTAAAACAAAAACAGAACGCTGAGGTGGTCAATCTAATTTTGGAGGAAGCCATGGCACCCGACGTTGGCTTAAAGCGTCTCCGACTGCGAAATGTTGGAGCTTATTTCCCTTGACAAAATTGCCTACGGTTAGCAAAAAGATTGGGATATTTTGTGGGAAATGAACGAAATGAAATTTCAGCGCAAACTCGGGACTATATTTTCTGTAAATGAAAACACGACTCGAGCTGTTTGTACCTTGTTAATAAGCGAAACATTTCCTATATGTACGTACGTTTAAAATACTTTGCTCAAATTTGACAATAAAATATTTTCTCTGTTTTAATGTTGGCATGCAGTATCTTACAATATACAAAAATGCTATTTCTTTACAACAATCTTAAATAGTTGGGGCATATGTCCAAATGGCCTTATTTGAAAAAAACATAAAACAGTCAAAGTGTTCGCTCGATGTTAACTAGATCAACTGCGTAACTAATTTCAAAATAAATGTGTTACCAGTTATGATTTGTGTGGTAGTAACCTGCTTCAATGTTTCCGTAATGAGCTTGATTTGAGTTCATCAAATGATCTTGGTTCACAGCTAGTCTTTGAGCTTCAAACATTTCTCGCACGTTAGGAAAATTTGACGCACTCGAATGTTGCATAATTTGCGCTGCGCCAGTTTCTGCGCTAGAATAAGCAGGCGACGTTGGCTCGCGCGGATACCAAGAGTTCATTTGCGAGTTACTGCGATGTATTTCGCTATAAGGATCCTGAGTTTGGTAAGGAGGTATATAATGTCTTGCTTGTGTAGCGTCTATATGAGGAGAATGAGGAGGGATATAGTTGTTTGGGTAATTGTCATGTTGCTGAGGAAATTCACATTGTGAAGGGTATTTTTCCACTTGATGATGTTGGTAAGGTGTTTGCGCGTACGAATAAGACGAAGCAGGATAGTTGAACTCTGAGTAACCAGTACACGAACGATTCAAGATAGCTGCGCGGTTTTCCTGAGCGGGCGATGAACTGTTTGAATGAATTGGACTGGAGGTTTCTAGCTTAGGACTTTTCATGACTGGTGATAGATCATCTGCTGTGCAATTATTTAGACAATGCTCTGAGTTCTGCTTCTTCATACAAGATGGTTTAAGTTCCTCATCTTTGCTTGTATTCGTCGTAATTTCATCATTGTCTTCGCTTTGAGCGCTCAGACTTTCAGCAGAAGTACTAGCCGCTCTTTCCTTCTCTTTTAATTCATTCTTGTCTGCGCCACCATCATTTGCTTCATCTTTCTTCGTCTTACGTTTAAACCGCTTTCTGCGTCGTAAATAACTACCATTTTCAAACATGTTGTAGCTGTCTGGGTCTAATGTCCAGTAACTGCCCTTGCCAGGTTTCTTGTCATCTCTAGGAACTTTCACAAAACATTCGTTCAAAGATAAATTATGTCGAATGCTGTTTTGCCATCCTTGCTTGTTATCGCGGTAATACGGGAATCTATCCATAATCCATTGATATATGCCTGAAAGAGTAATTCTCTTGTCAGGCTGATTTTGTATAGCCATAGCAATTAATGCAATGTAACTATATGGAGGTTTAACCATGTCTTTCGCTGCTGTGGCTGAACCACGGACCAACGTTGGGTTGTAATAGTGTTCTGGTCTATACTGGGAACTCGGATAATAATGCATCGACGAATAAGAATGGTTGGGACGATAGTAATCATAACTTTGGTACATTGAATGCATGTTTGCACCGGGCGGTGTTGAAGCATACGGATACATCTTGTCTAATCGCTGTGCCTGCTCTAATCAAATGTTCAAGGCTTTACTTGCTGAAATATAAGTCACGCGCAGGCTAGGGTGCCATCCGTGATTAAGTTACATTGTTTTCAGCTTCTATTGTTAATGCAATTAGCTGTCAACCAATGAGGTTTGCCCCCCTGGAGTGTGGCCACACACGCACGATGGACACTCGTCGTTTTTCTTTGACTGTCATCAATTAAATTCTTGTCAACACTAAGACATTGATAGTTTAAAACGATGCTACCCACCCATACGCTAGCCAAGACAACCTTACTCGTTCTTGCATGATGTTTTTGCATCTCACGCGCAACTTTGCATAGTTAAGTGACTCATTCGAATAATCTGCGTCTTTGAAGCTTGTTAAGGAATATGACCTCTCAGTCTCTTTGTGGTAGGCCGTTGTGCATCATGGGGGCTTTCTTCTCTCGCATTTGGTGGTGAAACAGATTCGACTTTCTTCGAAAGACTTTGCACTTTCTCTTACCGTAAAATCACTATGCCTAGCCTTTGTCAGCTTGCTGTGATCTTGCAGTTTGTATTCGTCCTTGATTTCATTGATGCGTAGTTTAAACAACACTCGTGCGTTAATCCGAACGCTAAACAGATTCGAGTGTATGACATGTTCAAGAGAAAATCTCAGACTGTATTGAACAATCGAAATACAGAATCCAGATCCTCATTGTATGACTGAACGGATAAACTTGGCAACGAGACCTTACGACCTTAGCTTCAGGCAGTTTAAGTTTATTGTAAAAGGTTTAATCAAAGATAGAGGAAGATTCAGGCACTTCCTGCATCATCAAATTTACTTAGCAAGATCGAACTTCGTTATTAAGCATCATTATTCTATTATATTGAGCAATCTTGTAGGCATTGTAGATTGAAACAACTCATACAAGTATTTCAATATTTCAAATTAAATAAAACCAGAACTGTCTTACTGACGCAAATTTGCTTGAGCGAAAGATTTGAAACTATTTGGCAACTAGCTTTTCGAAACAGAGAAAATGTGGTGTGGTCACAAACGCGAAATAACTAAAACGATGAAATCCATTACATGAAGGCTGTTTAGAGTTTCTACTGAGTTGCGCAGGTCCCCGAGGTCACGAGTTTCAAGAAATAGACTTGATAACACACGAGACAATTAGATATATTCAATTTTTATACCTTAAATTTAGTTGACTTTCAATGCATTAAAACATGAGGGTATTAAAGTTCTCTTGCATTCTGTGCGTAAAAATTTGGATAAAATTATATGTACTGTTTTCTTCCCAAGCGATGTGAAAGTCACTGAAAACGAACTCGGTGTGCTTTTAATAACGTCAGTGGCGCTCAAAATTCTAAACTTTGATAAGCGCGCGCGGTGTCTTTGCTACGCGCATTTGTCTTTCCGACAAATTACTGCGTCAGTTCGTTATCTGTCCGCGTGCGACCGCCGTAATGCGGTTGGCTGAAGAAGCGAAAACCGAGGTAAGATCTTATCTTATTTCGCGCTGGGACATTGCACTTGTCAACTATATGTTTACAAATTCATAAAAGCTATTAATGACTGTTCAAAGGCAATTTGCTTCGAGTAAAGAAAATAAACAAACGTTTTCTTAATCTTTCTATCACTGCTTGAATTTTAGAAAAAAGCTTAAAAGTCAAGTTATGTTTGAAAAAAAATCGTCCTTGCGTTTGGTTCGTAAACTGCGTGCTGTTGCATTCGTGTTAAAAGCTGATAAGGTGGTAAATGTATGAGGTGTTTAGTTTCAAGGACGTGATGGTGTTTCATTACAACTGGAAAATTGTTTAAGTGGTATTTCTTCTATACTTCCTTACTTTTGAAGTGTTCCAAGTATGACTTAAGTATTTTATAAATGTTATTTATCTGTAGTTAATTTCACCACTGCTCTTTTCAACCACTATTCTATATACTCACGTGCGCAGAGTATATCTTATAATAAGATTCCTGTGCAGAAGCATGAAGAAATAGACTACATACAATAAAACATTGCTCCACGACTGTAGTCCATGCGCGCACTTTATCTTGCGTAACTCCTTTTCAGGGCAATATTTTGTGTGCATTTGGCAAACATTCCCAAAATGTCCAAAAGTAAAAATCATTAGCATTTATGCCGTATATGGTCTGGCAGTGACCTGTCAAAAGGGAGTAGACGAAAGGAAGGGGATCGTGCTGAAGTCGTTCGTACTTTTTAAACATCGTTTAAGGACAGTAAAACGGTGGATAATCCGCCGTTATGATCAGAAAATAATTCCAATTTGTTTTCAAACTTAACTATAAGTGCATGTTTCTAAGGTGAAATTTGTTGTAAAAATGTTGACGGAAGTTTAGTGTTTCTCTGCAAACTGCTGTCATCACACTCTTAAGTGAACGGCGGTGATGGAATCTTGCTTGACAACTGCCTCAGAAGATAAATCCATTTTTGAATTCTTTTCCCGCAAGTTTTAACATCTGGTGAGAATATGCTCAATCTCTACTGGACTTCAATGAATTTGAAACAAACTAAGATCTTCTCAAAAATTGCAAAGCAAAAAAGTGAGCAATTTTGGTTAGTGGATGCAAATTGGGCGAGAGTTCAGTCACTTGAGATTTAAAGATGTATTGCTGGCAAACTCAGGCAGGTTCAAGCGTTGCTAAAGTTCATTAAGATATCCTTATGCAAAGCAATTATGAACCAAATATGCAATTAATGACTCTACTTACTAACACATGTAACATTATGCGCCAGGCAACGTGAAATGCGCGCACTCGGGTATATACACTGCGTTACACCTATTAGAGCATTGCTCTAAAAGAAAATAGCAAGTTACTGCACTCTGCTGATAATTACCCTCACCTTTGAAATGTTTAACTCAAAAAATCTTACACTGCGTGACGTCACTTATTATTGCCAATCACATGACTCTTTCGTCTCAATGCCAATCACCTGCTGAGATCTGTCTTCGCCATCTCAATTGCTCCACGCTAATGTTTATTCTCAAAATTTTTAAGTGAAAGAGCTTTGTGAATTGAAGCCATGCTGATCACATTGTGAGAAGAAGCATGAATGAAACATCCCTCAGTTAACAACAGCGTATTCGTAGTTTGACTCCAATAAAATTCTTACCGAGAAAAAAATCACTTTTTACGCTAACCATTTTACACCACCTGGAAATCATTGATACAAACTTTAGATTACTTGTCTGGAGTTTCAACACTTGTTTGCTTCGCAGTGAGTCAAATAGCTAAAGTATCAACTATATGAAGTGTACTTTCCAAAAAGAATCATATATCAGAACGGTCTTTGGTGTAATTTTAATGTGGATTCTCACTGTTTAGAAACACTTTTCTTAAAGTTTTCAAGCAGAAACTTTTCATTGTTTTTGTTTTCGTTCCACCAAATTTCCAACCTCCAAGGAGTCCAGGAAACTCTTGCAGACAAAGACAGTTGCAAATGAAGTTGTTTATTGTTGTTTTAAGAGAGCAGCCAAACCTCAAACCTAAACAAAAGTCTGAAAACTAAAACGTAAGTTGAACAGTGTTTCATTAGACAATCAGATTTTTTCGAAGGAAGTAACAGTTTGAGACATCTTCTCTCGTCCACTATTGTAGGTACAGTCGAAAAGCTACAGCCTTGAAGAACCAAGTGAACAATCAAAAGATCTTTTATCCTATCATATCCAGAATCCAGAAATACATTAAGATTGCATAATTCCTACGCGTCTGGTGACTATTATTGCCATCAAGTTGTTCTTTCAACTAGACTGTTTGATCCACAGAGTATCTCGCCAGCATATCATTTCCAAATGTAACTTTTGTGGCTTTCGCTCACTCTCATTCTTGCTTTGTGCGTCATGAGCGTCGGTAGATAACTAGGCGAAGTTTCTTCAAGCAAAACAATTTATCTAGCTGCTAATATTTATCACAACATAGATTTTGTTGAGTTAAATGTTGAGTAAGCGTTCTTGTCAATAAACTTCGTTTATCTACGAGAAAAAAGAAAACATCAAAAGAAAATTGAGCTAAAAGCTTTAAGTTTGAATATTTATAAAATAAACTTGAACGGAAATTTGTTTGTTTGCTGTGAACACGAATCAAAATGACTCATTAGGACTGATTGTGTTTTTCTCACAGCAATTATATAGGATTATACCGCTGTACTTTAAAAAGTTCAAACTTTTTAACTGTTTATTTGCGCACCATTAGTTAGATCTCTTATTTTGGGACAACTTTTATATGAACAGCATGTGGTCGTTTCCTTAGTAGTATGCAGTTGTAATAATCCAGCTAAGATTGAAGTAGACTTTCTTTGTAAATTTACTACTGAGACTTAAAATGTATGATACAACCCACGCAACTGATTTCCAAAGCACGGATCATTACTGTCGTAGAAGCCATTGCTATATTGCAACATATTTCATCAATTCAAAACGTCTGTCTTAGTGGGGTGACATTAAGAAATTCACACTGACACATGCGACGAAGGTAAAAATAGATTCCCTGAAATAACATTCAAGTATCTTCCCTAGTGCGTGCGCACGCATCTGCTATACCTGGGTGGTGCACTGCATAATAACCTTGCTGAATGTTTATCAGCTTATTGTATAATGTATAAATGCCGATATTACAGTTAGTTGATTATAAATTGGGTCACGCATGCATGAAAAGAAGGTCTTCATTTCTTGTCCAAGTTAATTGCCATAATACGCGGCATATTTTACCCCCGAAGAATTTCATCTAGGGAAAGTAGATCAAAGCTCTCCAAGTATAAATATTCATCTCAATAAATTCTTGTACCTACCGCTTCGTGTTTCCTGCAATCAGGAACTAGTACTTTAACCACGTTTAGTTTAAAATGCACCATAACAAGATTGTACTGGTCTCTTACATCATAACTGGATTAAGATTTTTGGAATTTCCGGACTTTTGTTGCCTGGGTTGGAAAATATGTCCGAGTGAGTGAGAATTTCAAGCAGATTGAAAGTTGTAGAAAATCTGAATGCAGTATAGAATAGCTGAGTTTCAATAGGTATAAGTTACTAGTAAAGTTATGATCTTGAAGTGAAAACCTTACTTTCAACTTTGTTAAGATACTGAAATAGAAAAGTAATCCCTGCTTCAGAGTACTTCCAATAAAAACTGCCACAAAGTTTGTCTCAGGCAATAGTTTATTCAGGAGTAAAATACATTGCGACCATTTTAATGATTAAAATCCTTGTGTTTACAAAGTTTACTAAGGATTAGCAACGCACTACACTGGAACTAAACCTATCTTTGAAATGCTTAAATTTTTCGTTCAAATCCTGCATTATAAAATGTATACTCGGATAAAGAATTTAGCTTGCGAAAAGCTCGTCGACCAAGCTCCTGTTCACACAGTCTCGGATTTCCACAGTCACGACATCAAGTTCAACCATTCAAAAACGAGTTAAAAGTTTCAAACTACAGCAATACTTTAGAGAGGTGCAAATAGTTCAATTACAAGAAGTTTCAAGAGTGAACACGGCTGCAAACGGTAGAATTCAATGTTATTATGACGCAGCGAAACCGATCGTCTTGTGTTAACGGAACTTTAAAATTTTCCTTTCACTTCTTTTGTTTTAAGAGGTTATACCATACATACATACATTTTCATTTGGGATAAATGTGAGGTGATTAGATGGGGCTTAGTGCATGCGTCTAACTAACCCCATGAACAGTTTCCATAAGATGGACGTGGAAAAACGTTTGTAGCTTGATCTGTTCTTGCTGCACCAAATCCGTTCCATTGCGCTTCAATTGAAACTTTTGATCCGCTCAGTTTCTGAGTTCCAAAGCATCTTTGAGTATCTTCAAAATGTGGCATTGTGGAGGGGTATTCAGCGGTATGAGTTTGAAATGAAGACTGAAAATTGTTCACGCGAGGCGACGGGTACTGCCTGGATTGGTTGTCTTCATAAGAAATATTCCTAGGAGGGATGACATTGTATGACGTTTGCGGGTTAGGGTTTATAAATTCTGTTTGGTAACTGGGATGACTTGAGCAATACCTTGACTGTATTTTATCACTGTTGAAGGGTGCTGTGTGATGTTGTTGTGCTGCAGGATAGCGCCAGGCTTCATCGCTTGACGAAGCGATGTTTTCTTCTGCTCTGCTCCAATGGGAAGGATACCTACCGCGATTTTCATAAGAAGGAATATCAGTTTTCTGTGCTGTTCGCGATTGAAACTCTTGATCTTGTCGTCTCAAAGATTCTTGGCTCGAAGGATAATATCTAGAATCGTTTATTACGCCCGTTCTTTCCTGATCACGCCATGTTAAGCTTCTCGAAGGACTTTCTCTTGGTTTCTTCGATGAAGTTTCTCCGTTCATTGCGTCTTTTTGGTTCTCTGATGTTTGTTTGAATCTTTTTCTTCTTCTCAAATAACTGCCATTTTCAAACATGTTATAACTATCAGGATGCAATGTCCAGTAACTACCTTTACCAGATTTCTTATCATCTCTGGCAACTTTAACAAAACAGTCATTTAAAGATAAGTTATGTCTTATAGAGTTCTGCCAACCATGACGGTTTTTTCTGTAGTATGGGAATCTTTCAATGATGAATTGATAAATTCCATTCAGTGTTATTTTCTTGTCTGGTTGACTTTCAACAGCCATAGCAATCAGCGCAATATAACTGTATGGTGGCTTTACTTTATCTTCATTGCCTGCTATACACTTACACGGTGCGGACCAGAAATATTCTTGATGTTGGCTGGGAATATAAGGAAAATAAGAGTAATGCATTCCAGGACAGGAATGGTGGAAATTATAATCAACTGGATTTGTTGGGTTAGAAAATGTTCCTGGATTAGCAAACGTCCCTGGATCTGGTTGCCCGCGTTGAAAATTCGCCATTTTTTGTTTTCGAAATCTTCTCTTCGCGACGTTCTGGAAAGTAGCTGTAGCAATTAACAGCTATTTAAGAAGTCATTGTCAATTGTGTTTCTGCGAGGTCTGGCCACCCCGCTGTTATATATAGCGTCGTGTGTTGTCTTTCACTGGCTGGAAATAAGATCAATAGCTTATTGTCGAATCATATCTCAAAAAAACATTTCTTGCAACTTTCATGATTAACTAACCAACGAAAGAACTAAAACACTTTTCAAGCAATTAAGGTTAAGCAAAAATGTATAAGAATAGTACATTTACTAGGACATGGAATAGATTGCTTTTACTAGGTTGTTTTGTAGATATTTACATTATATTAAGCCAAAGTTTTCATATTGTCTAAGTCTAAGAGTGGATTAGTACTTAAAACATAGTTAATTAAAGTGGACTGAAGTTAGTGTTTGTATAATCAGTTCGACGAATTGAACCGTAAGATCTAAGGACCCAGGTTCATTCAATAATGCAGTAGTTTCCTTGCTGAATCAATTTTTCAAAATGTAAAGTGTAAATAAGTTTTCAACAAGTTTTGATAGAACGCACCCTGCCATGGTATTTCCCGCAGTGCAAGTCTCCCAGATTGTTATTTCTTGAAGAAATTCGTAGCGAGTTCGTCCTGTGTGTTACTGAACATGAGCTTTTCCAAACTTTGCTTGCTGTTTTGGTTGCTTAAAAAGCAAACATTCCAGTACGGGACCACTGCGAGTTCCGTATGGATAAGAACTTCACACTTCCCTGTTCATTGCGTAGTGCATTGTAGAGGCTAATCACTATATTTTTCGTTTTCACCGTGGACAAGTTTGCGACTAAAAACGTAAAAAAAGGTTTCGTCAAATCTTCGGAACGTATATACTGCACGCAACATGAAAACGCACAATAAATTACACGAAAGTTCCTTTCCCGCGTATACACTATAAAATTGGAAAAAATTATACTTCACCTTTCAAGGTTTTTCTTTTTTCATGAACGATCCAACTCTACTTAAATGCTTAAAACTGATAGAAAATGATGGGAAACCTCTCAAAAGTGCCTTGTTGTGTCGTCCGTTGCTTTTAAGGCTCAATAGTATCTTAATTAAACACGGACAGACAAATCAAAATTATCATACTTCATAGCTGATTGGCCGATAGTCTGTTAAACAAACCTCGAATGTCGTGAAGTTTGTTGGGAGTGCTTAACCAACGGTATCTGATAGTAATTACAAATCAACTACCTAAACAAAACTTTTATATCCGACGCACAAATCAAGTTACTTCAATTGGAGAATCGACCAATCAGGACTGCATTCCTAGATTCTTGGAATATTGCTTAGCAACGCAATAATATAATCTGGTGGACGTTTTTTTTAAATATTTTATAACCAGGAGTGAATCTCTTTAAAAGTCTCGTACACTTTTTTTAAAGTGATTCACCTCTCGTTTTATAGTATTAAAATTCCATAACGAATTCAGGTATATCAAAAGAGTAAATGTTGCTTTATTTGCCGAGACTACAAGATTTTGTATTGCACCTTGCACTTCTGATCGTAAATTTACTGATTGAAATATCGAAATGATTAAAAATGTGAATAATTCATTGCGTCTCGCCAACTTCGAACGTCAAAAAGGTAATTTGGATTACTTTGGTAGTTTGTCTTGTCTGTGGGAATGCTAATATGTAAAGGTTTTTTTATTGTCGTCCCACCAGCTTCTGAAATAGTCTAGTAGTAGTAGACTAGTGCCAGTAGTGGTAGTGCCATGCAACGCAAACATTACCAACCTTTTATACCTACACGCTCGGGAAGCTAAAAATAGTTCTAAAGTCAAATAGGATATCAGCCAATCAGGCTTCATATTTTCACCAAAGTAACGAGCTAATTATCTATTATGCAACGAGCTAATTATCATTTATCAATTCATGCTGTGATGTGATAAGTATGCTACAGAAAGATGCCCTAAATACTACTTCACGACTGGACACGTAAATTCTAGGTAATCGATCGGTTGACTTACACTATTGCACAGCTAGGTGCTAAATCTATTTGAAATATTAGAGATATGGCTCAATTTGAAATATTCATCAGCCGTACTTCATGCTGTCATCATGCATTTATTACGTTGTGTATTGCAAAGTACTGCTTGATATATCGCTTATTGGGCTCGTAGAGCTTAAATAGACCTGCCACAATATTAAAAAACATGAAATATGAATAATTCATTGCGTAATCGAGGACAATCTTTTAGACAAAGGCAACCAGGATATCAAGGACTTTCCCAACGGTCAGGTGAGGTAGCTGATTCTAGTAAACAAAGCAGGGTTGGTAGGCTTTTGCGCATGCTCGGAGCCAAATGTGACTTGAAAAGTAGCCAAATTCAATTATAGGAGGTCACACCACTGAGGGTCACACTGTGGTAATTTGAAGAGGCCAGAAAAAAGCAAAATCAGAAGCTAGTACCCAGGCTTTTTTTTAACTCCGACTTAGTGACGCACTGTTGTAGGTGGAGCACTAGCTCGTTCTCAGGCTTCTTATCCCAGACGCTGTCTACGCGGTCTACGCATCTTCAGCATGCATGCTTGTTTGATGCATGTATACCATGTGAAACAAGATTTCAGACGGCATTGTCTATTTAAAAATCTTCAAATAATTCCAAGAGCAGAAAACGCCAAAAAGTAGCCAAATGGCCAAGTTTTTTTTCCGAGGCCAAACAAGAAAAAAA
>JAODVQ020091080.1:0-17232 GCA_025400075.2 Phenganax stokvisi
CTCATTTGCATTCGATTCGGCACATGAAAAGTTCGACGTTTGAACCTGGCCTAAACTACTTTTGTGGCGTCCTCAGTTCAACTTACCCCAGCATTGTAGACCGTCTCCGACGTACTTGTTTTTACAAATGCAGCGTTCATTAACGCAACGAGCATTCCTGTCACAATGTTTGCATTCCTCTGCGGAAAAATCAACGTTAGTTGCGGCAGTTGTTAAGTTGTCCATGTACCGTGGTTAATTTAAATTGGATCTGTTTAAAGAAACTGCAAGATATTGTCTCCTTACCGTTTTCACCTGGGAAAAATTTCCGCGCTGAAGAATATCTAAACTCTCCTTCGTCTAAATGAGAGAATTTTATATGCAAGAGTGCCCTTTAAGTAACGAGGTCGAGGACTAAATCATAGTCGCAAGCAGTACACACTGCAGTCTGTATCGTTTCTGAAAATATTGACAATCAATTGTCTTGCAACTGGTGAAAGATGATATTACCTCCACATTGTGGGCCGGAGTATTCTTCGGGACAAATACATGCATATTCGCCATCAGAGGTCTCCAGACATTGCCCATTGTTTTTACAAGGATTAGGACTACAGAGTGAATGTGCTGAAAACACGAAACAAACTGGATAATTGAGCACTCTAGCTTTTACTGAAATGTACTTTCAAGAAAGGAAATACCCCTATTGGATGTTTGATTTTAAATAAAGCCAAGCTAATTATCAAAAATACGGTAAACCTAATTCACCTTTGCTTTCTTTTAAGATTATGGCAGGTTTTGGTGTTGTTGGTTGGTTTTCTATCTCTTTCCCAGTGGCACTGCCCGATGTTGATTCTGTGAATTAAAGACGTGTTTTGATCGTCTAAGCATTAAGAGACATATGCTAAATGAAAGAGTGATTTTTGTACAATTCGCTTCGTCGTCTATAAGAAGAATCTCGTATGTGATAATTTGGTTAGCTTGTATTATTTTTTTTCTCTGTGCGAGTTCAGGTTTTAAATCCGTGGTTCAGCACTTATCGTTGTTATCTCTAACTTGCTTGTTTTAGTGTAATGGTATGTTTATAGTTGAGTCAGTTGCTTCCAACTCTTGAATAAATCGTGACAATGGGCTTGGGTTTGTATTCAAATCTACATCAGGAAACACGACATAACTATTCAAATTGTTTCTGGTGACTGAATGTTCACTCCCAGCAAATCCACACTTATCTTTGCATAGTTCAAGAATGTACTGATTGTTAGGTGGTGTAGAGTTCGTTTCGTTAGACAGTATTGCCCATTTTAAGTTGTCTAGGGGTATTTGTAAAAACATGTTGATATTTACGTTTGGACAGTATAAGTTAACAAACCTTCACATAATTTTCCTCTAAATCCAGATTTACATTTGCACAGATAGATACTGTAGAACATGACACATTGTCCATTGTTCTTGCATGGGTTGGGCTCACATGGTTTTCCTTCAAAAGTTGAAAAATTCCTTACATAGTCATACTGATATTGAAATGGCTATTGATCCTGCAATAGTCGTGAAACTAATGCTTTATAAAAACATACGTGAACACAGCGGGCCTGTATGTCCATCCTGACACTTGCACACAAAACCAGGTTCTCTTTCCACAGGGAGACATGAACCCTTATTCCTGCAAGGATTCTCTTGGCATTTGTTCTTTTCACAAGTGGCTCCTGAGTACATTGGTGGACATTTACATTTGATTGATTTGCCTGCCTCTTGCATACAAACTCCCCCATTTTGACATAAGTATGGTGAACAACTTGCTATTACTGGAACGAAAAGATGTCGATTGGTTGCAATTTCTTTTGTTAAACCGTCGTTTTTGGTAGCCTCAGGTTAAATTAAAATTTGCAGTAGATTTTCATAACAGAGCTTACTTGATAGGGAAATACTTGGTGGTCTGCCAATTGTTTGGTCGATGGTAGTTACCCGAGATGAACTAGGTGCTAACGGCTGGGATAGTTGTGTACGAACAGGGGAAGACTGTGAGTAAGTAGGAGGCGCTGGGTATGGAACGAGGGATAATTGTGAATGTCTTCGTGGTACTGTCAAAAGAAAGGTTTTTAAAAGCTTTTGTGTTCATTTTTCTGAACGCCAGAGTCTACGTTAGATATCTCCTACTGAACGTCTAGGAAGAGCAGTTTAGAACTGTTGGTTGTCCAGTATGAATGTCGTTAGTTTAGTGGTCATGTTACCTTCACTGTTATTGTTAACTACAACACCTCCTGCGGGGTTAATGCTCCTTATGAAGGCCTCCTCGTCATTTATGTCGTCAAGTATGCTATCCTCAAGTTTTGTCTGATTAATGTTAGTTTGTGTGTTTGTCGTTAGGTCAGTTGGTACGTAGTTTCTGTCATGTCCTTGACTATCTGTTGTAGAATATTCAGTTGGTATTTCAGAATTATCGACAATTACTTCGCCCTTGGGGTTAATAGATTTTATCAATTCTTCATCTAGTTTTGTTACGTCTTCGTTTGTGTTTTGTAGATGGATATTTTGTGTATTTTCGTTCGCGATTTGTAAGTTTTTGTTTGTGTTTTGTAAGTGCTCTTTTGAGTTTTGTAAGTTATGATGGTTGTGGTACATATCTTGTTGGTTTTGGTTTGCGTTTTGTTCGTCTTTTTTCCTATTCTTTAATGTTTCGTGTATTATTTGTGGGTTCTCGTTCGTATCCTGCGTGGTTATAACGTGTTTTCTCATATCATTTTGTCTTTTCTCAGAGTTTATTATGTCGTCGTCATTGCCGACGTCGTTCGGCGTTAGTTGAGTCGTGCTTTGGTCATTTATATCATTTTTTATCGTCTGAAGTAAACTCGTCACCTTGTTCGTGTTCATATTTGTTTGCTTGTGTTTTGATTTATAAATGCTCAAAGTGCGGTCGACAAGTTGAAGTAGATTGTCGATATTTATCGTTGCTGGTTTGTAGTCCGATTTCGTCCTGTGCCTTTCGATTGAAGCACGGTTGCTCTTGCCCTGATGCGTCGTTTTATGAAGGTCAGTATCGTTACCTTTATTTGTGAAATAAAGTAGGGGGTTAGTGTGTGGTATATCTGTGATCAGGCTATATTTATTCATCGTTTGCAGTCTCTGTAGTACTTAAGTAGCATGATTAGCAAGAGGAATTTCTATCTAGTGTTACCTTCACATGTTTTCCCTTCATATTCAGTTGTACATGCGCATTGAAAGTTCTCCTGATTCACGTTAATGCATTTCCCCTCATTTTGACATGGATTTGGGTGGCACATTGATTTCACACAACTATAACTGTCATCACCAGTTTCTATGCACTTCTTACCAAACTGACATGGGTTAGGATGGCATATCTCCCGTTCTGCATATTAACAACAAAATTTAAATAATGGATTATCAGTTATCCCATGTTTAAGGTTGTACTCATTTGCAATGACTTGCATTTGCTAGGAATGAATTTGGGTGTCCCAAAGGATATTTTTCATATTTTTTCTATGTGGGTACAAGGACCTGTAATCTAGGTACATTGCAGTTTCGACCAGCGTTTAAGTTGGTGATGGTTATAGAAACTCACTTTCACAAGTATCTCCAGACCATCCTATGGAACAGTTACATTCATGGTTCTTTCCAAAACCAGGCAGTAGTAAACACTGACTGTTATGTTGACATGGGTTTGGTTCGCAGGGATTAGACTCTGAAAATGATGTAAAATTCAGTTCTTGAGCTTTTGATTTTGTGCTAGCTAAAAATTATCTTTCTGAAAGTCCAGTCTTCCTTGTTTTGCAGCTTTGTAATGTTTGGAATATTATTTTTATCAAAAACAACTATGCCCTTACCTGTACACCGCTGTCCCATAAATCCTGCGGCACATTTACATTGAAATCCCATTGGGCCATCAACAGTCATGCATTGCCCATCATGATCACATGGGTTAGGATGACAGTAATCTTTCTCTGTGATAAAATGAAAACTATATTTGGTGTTCCTCTTACCAATACAGATGAATAAATTTTGGAGAATAAAATACATTAACAAAAGGATGTGTATTTCAATAACATGAATCGTTGCCTGACCGAAAGTTTTTATGGAACATACTCGAATAAATTAATGTACTTTTTCGAATTTCCTCGAAAGATACTACTATGGCGCTATACTACGTCGCTGGTCGGTCCGTTAAGTCGTATATATAGGCGGGTTTTCAGGTAAATTGTTACCAACAAATACATCTTACTTTCACAGTCTTGTCCCTTGTATCCATAAGCACATTTACAAGCATACCCCAATCCTCCAATTACTTCACTACAAGAGCCTTGATGCTGACACGGGTTGGGACTACATTTGTCGATCTCTATAGAATTGTGGACAATAAGATGGAGTTTGATGGTTTAAAAATATCATGTACTGATCTACTGATCCAGAATTTCGTAAAAAAGTAGGGTTTTCAATACTTCTTGGAGGTGCATTTTAGTATATAAGAACATTGGTAATCTTTTGAAATATCATTGTTAAAGTTTTTTACTGAAATATTTTCAATGTAATTTTCAAGTGATATAGTACTGTATACCATGACATCTGTCTCCTTTGTACCCTGGTCTACACTGACAAGTAAAACCACCGTTTATCTCAGTACATTGGCCGTTGTTAGCGCACGGGTTAGGATGACAAGGATTACGTTCTAAAAAGATGTGTGTTTCGTGATCAAAATGTGGCACAATTGATAAACTATAAGTAAAACATTTATATTTAGTTTGGACATACATGTACCAAACTTGATTTCAGTGCATCATTGGCTGTTTTAAGTCGAGATAACTTTTGAGTTATGTAAAGTTAATTAACCTTCACATGTGTCGCCAAAGAAACTGTTGGCACACTCGCATACAAATGCTCGTCCGTTTCCTTGGTTATCAACTGAGAAACATCGTCCACCATTTTTGCAAGGGTTTGGGGCGCATTGATCTTGCTCTGTAAAAATCATACAGTGAACTTATTTATGCATGAAGTTTTGCATAAAATTGGCGAGCACTAGATTCCAGTCAACGCAAATTATCTCCCATACATACCTTCGCACCGCTGGCCACGAAATCCTTCTTTACAAGTGCAGAGATAGTCACTTTCAGTTTCTTCACACACACCGTTGTTCATGCAAGGATTTGGTCTGCAACGCTTTTGCACTGTAGAAAAAGGAGGATTATGATGTGAATATTATTTTAATACAGAAATGAAGTTTTCCCTTCAAGTAATCACCGAAAAGAACTCTTTCTTATTTCAATTACTTTTAACGCGAGGAGAATATTGCAATTAAAACACTCTGTTTGAAAATGTGTATATCTGCTTATGATCTCACACCAACTGAAATATCTCAAGAAGCGAAGAGATCAAGCAAGGCTGAAAAATGTCTTCGATGGATTCTTCATTCTCTACAGTCTTGAATTTCATTGACATTACCCTTCAAAAACACATTGCTGTTGTACCTTCACAGCGCATTCCTTTATAGTCATCTTGACAAGAACAAGTGAAGTCGTTGATTCCATTTCTTGTGCAAACACCATTGTTTTTACATGGATTATTTTGACACGGATTTTTCTCTAAAATTTGAAAGATGTTTGCTTTAAAATTTAACATCTGTAGTTAAACTCTGGTTTAATTTTAGAGGATAATATTAACCTGCACATGTTTTGCCTTCAAAACCATCTTGACATTCGCACAAAAATTCTGCTCCATTTTTCACGCATATTCCGTTATTCTTACAAGGATTTGGCATGCACACATTACGCTCTGTAAAAAGCGTAAGTTTGTCATTCATTCGACACATCCTAATCTATACATGATCTCTCATTGATATTGAAGTCGCTATGTACTCTTAATGTGTCGTTTATTATCCCGTACCTTCACAATTTCTCCCCAGATATCCATCTGCGCACTGACATTGATACTGCTGATCATCAAGACCTCTTAAACATGTCCCTCCGTTTTTGCAAGGATTTATTGAACAAGGATTGGTAACTGGAAATGGAAACATTTACTATCAAAAACTAAAATTAAAAACCTGGCTTTTGTATTCGTAGTTTCAATCGGTATTGGTTGTTGGCAAAGTCATAACGATTACCTATGGAACCGATGAAAGATTTGCATAGAAATATTATCGAGCCTGCTACACAAGTTTTTTGTCTTCTACTAGAAAATTATGTTGAAGTCTCTAACTTACTTTCGCAATTTCGACCTTGATACTGTGACAGACATTTACAGAAATAGCCGCTGTTCGATTGCTCGCAGTGCCCGCCATGTTGGCACGGATTTGGACGACAGCTATCCATTTCTAGAATGTATTACATATAACAATATTTGACATCAAGGACCATTTGTATATAACATGAGAACTGTGTAGAGAGTTAGTGGTGGTATTTATACACAACTAATGGAGTATGCCAGATATCCTCTCCATCAGCACCTACCATCACATGTTTTCCCTTTATATCCCTCAGGACAAACACATCGAAACCCGGAGGCATGTTCTATGCATTTCCCATTATTTTGACACGTGTCTGCCTCGCAGAACTTACGAACTACAAGACAAAAAGCATTCGTTCATGTGTAGATATATCTTACTTTTTAAAACTATATGTACAATTTCACGGCAAACTACCCTCTGATGCAGTAATTCTAACTCAACCTATTCTGACTTTTCATGTGACAATTTTAAGCGATTCCTCTTTTATCTGTAGAATAGTGCGGTATCAAAAAGAGTAAATAAGCCTGCATTAAAGCGATGTAACTCCCCGCAAAAAGCTTAATGAATTGAAGAGAAGTCTCATGCGTTCCTTACTTTGGCATTTGTCACCGGAGAAACCATTTTTACAAATACATCTCACGCCGAACTCCGTTTCATAACATGTGCCACCATTTTTACATGCTGTGATGTCACAACCTGAATGATCTGTAAGAGAATAGTGACACATAGCAATTGATTTACGTTGTCGTGAAAAGGAAAGAAGAAAGAATGTTATGAGTGCTTGAGGTGCAGTAGGGTATTTTTATCAAATTTCAGAACTTACTATTTTTTCACTTTTATTTCAGGGTTTCCAAACTTCACTGTTGTTAACGAACGTGTTTTTTTAAAAAGGAATTACCTCTTTTATGCTTACCTTCACAATTTGTCCCTCTGTATCCTCTCGTGCATGCGCATTCGTAACCAAGGCTCGTCATTGCCTGCATACATGATCCGCCGTTTTTACAAGGATTCGTTAAACACTTGTTATCTGATTCTGAAAATAAAAATTACGTATAAACTACTTTGTATGAGCAAAAAGATAGGACAAAGATTTGGGTCCACACTCCAACCATATTTTCAATGCCTACGTCTTCAACGTATACAAGTTTGCTGAAACACGATCAAATGATAGAACAAAGACTTTGGTCAAGTCTTTAAACCACATCTCCATGACTCTATGTGCTCTTATTGCATCACTTACTATCACAATTTGTTCCTGTGTATCCTTCTGCACATGTACATTCATATCTTCCATCATCCTTCTCAGAGCAATGACCGTTGTTTTGACATGGGTTAGGATTGCACCCACGTTTACTTACTAGAAAATGTAAGAAAGTTTATGAATATTTGTTAATTAGTATTCGTATAGTTGTTTTCGCCATGCAAGAAAACAAAAATCTTTGTAAGAAAGTTTGTGGAACAGCAGATTGAATGGCTGGATTAGCTATTAAGTTAAAGACGCTCATTTTATTTCGACACTTGGTAATGGCTACATAAATCTGTTACTTGAATTTAGCTCACTTTGGCATTTTTCACCGTAATATCCCTTCTTGCAAGTACATTCAAAACCTCCATTCTTAAGTTCAGTGCATACACCATCGTTCTCACATGGGTTTGGTTCACAAGTATTTTCTTCTGCAAGAAAAATTTTCCTACTTTCGTAATGTGTCGTAAGTTGCAGTCTAACGATCTAGATTTTGGATTAACTTTGATTTATTTATCCACATCTAATAACTTTGACGGACTCCTAGGAAAAGAATTAATTGGTCCCAATCTGAAGGAAACGATATTGATCCTTTTTTAGTCGTGAATCAGTTTCAGTCCACTCCTAAGATTGACTCAGCTTTGTCTTGATCATGGATAATGCTTATTGATGCTCATGTGCACTTACGTTCGCATTTGTTTCCCTTGTATCCTTTTGGACATGAACATTCGAACCCCTCATCAGTTAGTGTACACTCCCCGTTGTTCTCGCACGGATTTGGAAAACATGCGTTTTTGTCTGAGAAACACACGAACACCAGTTATTAGCTAATCTATGCTATGCATAACAGTCAAGGCTGTTTTTCATTGTTGCTGTTTACGCAAGCACGATAATGTTTGAGAACTATCTAAAGTGCAAGCCTATATTGTTATTTAGAATGACGATTGCGTTATTTCCTACCTTCACATGTTTTGCCCTTGTATCCTCTCTTACAGATACAATGGAAGTCAGTGCCATCCCTTGATATACGACATTTAGCACCGTTTTTGCACGGATGTTTGGCACACGGTGCATCTAGGGAATAATAGTATATATATAAGGTAAGAATTCTGATAGTATGAGTATTGGCGATTAGATCAAACACTTTTTGTCAAAAACTGTCACTAGAACAGGTAGTGTTGCGTACCACGACTCGAAGCTTCGAAACATCAGATATTATCACTACTATGGTTTAGTAGCATGACAGTAAGTAAATAAGAAGCTATAATTCACGAAACCAGGGCAGTATTGTGTGACAAATATTTTGACATAAATATATAAACTTATCAACATTCGGGATATTTTTATCTGTTGACTGACCGTTTGTAATTGTTTTTTTATTATACTTAACTAATTTGCTAGTCAATTATATCTTCTTTACAGCAACACCTTTGTTTACTACGTTTTCCAAGACATGTTGAATTAAAAACATTTTGACTAAAACACTCTTTAACCCTTACCTAAATTTTCTAAGAAGTTATCAAAATCATCTCCAATGTCTATTTTCTTCGATTCGGTTTTTCCACGAAGGTTTAACCCATCTTGTTCTAATCCCATGTTTGATATTGATGGTAGAGTATTGTATTTTTCATTGTAATGTTTCGTTAGGCCTTCGCTGTCTTCACCTGTCCCAGCAGACAAGCGTTGCGCTGGCATCTTAAGAGTATATGGCAGTACGTAACGGCTTGGCACTTCTTGCCGTAACACAGGATAACGTATTTGTGGTATTGAGCTTACAATAGGCACATAGTTTCTTTGTAGATCTTGTAGACGAGCTAAGGAGGCCAAATTTGTTGGTCGTTGCGGTAAAGGAGCTGCATTAGTTAATCTTTGCGCTATCGGGATACGGTATCCGTTATTAACCGGTATCGTTGCCAACCTAACAGGCATAGTTTGTCTTGTATATAAACTTTGCAGTCGCGGCATAAATCCTCCATATTGTACCGATCTTGGCTTCTTTTGTGTCTTTGTAGTCCCATTTCTAGCTAAGTTTACATTGATTTGAACACAAAATATGTAAATCCATATTAGTGAATTATAATTGAGAGTCCTCATAACTGCAGCTCGACCAATCCCTTTCCACATATCTTTTACACTTCATTGTAGTTTAATCCATAAGTTTCAACAAAATCTGCTATCTTTATTGATTTCCACATTTGGTTTAAGTCATTTATCAATGCATTTAGGTTTTCCCATAGTTATCACTCGGTTTTTCTCGGGCAGCCAAAGCTATGGATTATTTCTCTCCCGTCTGAGATATGATCTCATTTTTGATCAGTGAAATAATTGAGATATGATGTAAGGCTTACAGGTTTAAAATCGACAATATAGCTTTGTATTAGTAATAAAAACCTTTTCAAAAAACATTTGGGAGTTAAAATAGCCTGTTTGGATAAAATTTGATAAGTAGTGAAATAAAAGTAGTACTAGAGGCTATGAATTCCCTTTTCCTCGCTTGTGTGAAGATCTTGTCGGTGGCAAAACTGTCGCTAATTAGCGACCATTTGAGCGCTTCTGAACTTCATGTTTTCTAGTAAATAGGCTTTAATCTTGACAGTAACAAGCATATGTGAATGAGAAAATACGTTAGAAAAGACACTTAGTTTTGTCGAGCTGTTGTTAAAAAGTTGCCTTCCTTAAAATAAAAGGCTTTTCACCTTGTAAACAATAGCATGGCTCAACGGTTTCGTGAACTTCAAATGTATACTTCAACACGCTTCACCAGTGTGTTGCTGTGATTATTTCTCGCTTGAAAGCGCTAGCTTATTGAAATCACGTCGTGCTGTTTGCTGAATGTGGATCGCTTTGTCAACATGAAGCGTTCAAATCAAAACAATAAGTTGGCATTGCTTAAAATTGGGAAGAGTCTCACTGAATGAAATAGTTTTGATCAAAGTGCGCAACATATCAGTCGATGCACTTACGGGACAAATTGCACCATCGGGGCGAGTCATAGCAGTCAAAAAGTTAAAAACAGAAATTGGCGGACTGTTCAGTTATAGCGCATTATGCGGTTGGAGTCTTACATGGCGAGTAAAATCTTTAAAAGGAAAGTTTGTAAGAAAGCAGAAAAACCAACACCATAAATCACAACGCCGTGCTGCTTTAGACTTTTTTCGTGTATATTTACAAAAACATCTAGCGATTAATATCGTTTTTAGAAAATCATTTCAGCAAGTCTTACTGAACAACAAATGATGATTAAATTCACCTTAATATAAGCATGTAAGTCAAATTTTCTTCCACTGACTAGTCAACATGCTATTCCCACTTGTAAATTGAATGAATCATGAAGCATTTTCCCATGATAGCTTCAAGTCGACTAGCATTTGTCGTCGTCCAATACCCATGCTGTTAAGAATGGTGTAACCAATGGTGACACAGTCTATTGGTAAAACACTCCTTTAGTCAAACAGTTTCTCTGTTGATATCATTGCGAGGTTTATCTAATTCATTGTTTTTCACAATCCTAATCAAAATATGTTTCTTCCCAGTATCAGATAGTACTCTATCTATTCCTTTCTCATCTTGTTCTTCAGAATCATCATCGTCATTCTCCATTGCAAAACTCTTGTCTTGTTTGGCCAGCGATTTCGATTTAGGCTCTGGTATCGTCGTGCCGCCTGTTGTTTCAGTCAAGTGGGTCACAACGCTGGTGTTACCCTTTGGACCACTGCAACATTTTTCGGGACAGAATTGTTTGCATACTTTGCGGCATACTGGTGCGCAATCTGGATCGTTGAGTCGTTCTTCCATCTTCCGTATAAATTGATACATCTTGTACATTCGCGCGAAATCTCGCAGTTCTTTTAGTTGCTCGCCAGCAAAGTGAGTTTGTGCAAATGTTGCCGGCTTCAGCGGTTGTGTTGGTGATGCTGTTGAAACAGATTGTGGGTTGTGTTGTGAAACTTGTTCGGGGTGATCTTCTAGTGGATCTACAGAATATCAACTTCAGTTAAACTTTAACTCACTTGTTGAAAATTTGGGGCAATACGTTCATGGTACGAAATCACTAAAAGGTCTTTGTGATCTCGAACCTATACCCAACCCAGCTCTAGTCCATACGTTTTCGTGATTAGTGACTTGGACATCTATCCAATTTGTAATACAACCAAGTATTTGACACACACATGCATCGCATGGTCTGTTGATAAGCCATAATCTTGGCCAAATCCTACCCAACTAATTTCTGTATAATTTTCTACCAATCCTATGATCTTGGTAATATTGTTATGTTGGACTCGAAATGAACACACGTTTTTTCCTGATCGTATTACTTGATTTGTATCCGAACTTTTTCTAGTGTCTAACAAAAGTATATATAACCACTATACCTTTAGAGGGGTTTGCAGTTGTTACAGGGGATTCAGTGGGACTTTCCGGGATAGCTGTTGGAGAAGTATCAGCTTTTGAAGCATCCTTGAGAAGTGATGTGAGCTCTTGAGCTTCCAAACTATGGATATCACTGATGCTTCCTGGATTGCTAGCTGATCCTTTGCCTAGATAGATGAAATGCTGAAATAATATTGCTATTTTTAATGTATTGCCCAACTTAAGTGTGTATTGGGATTATGCTTTTCTTTCTCGACAGCTTATGACCTTACCTGTAGGGCCTTGTTTTTGTGCGTCTTCTTCACGTATTTGACATTGACCATTCACGCATTGTGCTCCTTCAGGACATCCTCCACAAGCTGTACTGGAATCTGAAAAGATAGCGAATGAGAATACTTTGGAAGCACGAATAGCGTACTGGGTTTGCGCATTACGTTTAACTAATAGCTGAACTAATATTAGTCTCTCTTGTGCTGTAAGAGTTTTCTCCGGGGTTCTCCGCTTTTCTCTCCTCAATATTACATCAAATCTTTAACACCCTATCTATGATCTGCGATCTGAACAGTATCTTACTAAACAATTGAAAACGTCTTTGATATGGCTACATTCTATCGGCATCCTAGTGCATTCGTACCTTGATGTAAACTTGCTGTTTTCTCATCATCTCCCAAGTTGACTATCTTAACTTCTTCTTGAGGTGATACGCCATCAATATGAGGTTTCTGCTCCCCTCCTTCAGTCAGCGGGCTATTGTAAACCTGTAATTGTAGTGTGATTACAATCTCCTCTGCATCGCAATTCACATTAAAGAGTTTGAGCTTTCGACGGCAAGTGCGACTATATTTCAACATCTGTCCCCCCAAAACTTTTCCTGTACACTTTCATAGCATATCTCTTCTTCGCTTTCAATCAACTATTATTTACAGATATTTGTCATGGTGTTATGAAAATTTCTTTTGTAAAGTGATCGATGTGTCTTGTATTTTCTATTGCCTTATATACTACTGTACCTGTAAGTCTTTCATCTCATCTGTGGTACCTCTACCAGAATCTTGCTTAGTGAAACTTTGGATATTTTGCGCATTCATCTCTAACGCATTCCCAGCGTTCTGCACAATTTGTGTTGGGTTTGCTGAAGCCTCCTCAGCTTCTAACTTCGCGTCTTGGGTAGTTTGCATGTTAGCTACGGAGTTATCTTCAGTCGCGCCACCGGGTGCGTCCTGGAACTGCACGGCCTGCGGTTGCTCCGTTTCAGTTTGGACACTTTGACCTGTGATTGCTTGTGCGGCTTGTGTAGTGCTTTGATCTCCAATTTCCTATAGATACAAATTCGTATGGATGTTGTTGGTTTATATACCTCTTGTTTTAATCCTTTGTATTAACTTGTAGTTTCCACATGCATTTCGAAACATAATGAGCCTGAAAGCTGGTAGGATAATTGCCAAATCGTAGTCAATCAAATAATGGTGCGGCTCAGATATGACTTTCACTACCACCATCACCGTCACCACCTCTCGCTGACGAATCTCATATTTTATTGGCCAATCACATAGATAACACTTATCTCATTGGTTTGTCTTTGTTAATGGTAGCTGTATTGGTAAAGGAAGCGAAATCTGAACCTCGCTAATGTTTTTGGGCCATGTTGTACGAGAACCGTTCAGTTTAAATGGTGGATAAGTCAAAATTCATGAATACTACCACACCTTCTGTCAATTTTTCAAATCAAATATTTATGTACGCTAGAACTTTATTCTGGTACATAATTATTGTATTCAGTAAAAAACCTTTCAGTTTAGTTGTTCAAGGGATGTGTGAATACTATTCCTGTCCTGAGCTTATCCAGTGCATTACTGCCAACGCGCCACTGATATGAGAAGAAAAACCTTTCCTTACCTCATTTCCAAGCGTTGCACGTTGCACGGGAACCATATCAGATGAGACCATTTCAGGAGCTGTGGTCGGACTTTGAGCAAAGTTGGAACTGCTTACAGGCACCAAGACCTGTTGAACAGCTTGTCCTTGTGTTTCTGAAGAGTCTTCCAGACCTAGACTGGGGGCAGAAAACATCCCAAATTTCTTGTAAACCGTATGAACTTCCTTCGAAATGTGATGATTTAGTTTTTTGGCTTTTGAATCTTTGATCTTCTCGTGTTCGGCTTCGTGCATGTTTGTTTTCTTCTCGCCACGGTGCAGCACTGTATTTCCTCTTTCGATGTCATTCGTCTTGTGTTTACGTGGAAATGCAGTAGCCAAAGATAGAACGAAGACTAAGGTTAACATTACTAGTAGTTTCATTGCAGCGATTGGATTTATTTAAATGCCCATTTAAAGTGACATTTCTTTTACGAACGAACTGATGGATAATAGCTTAAGATCATTGAGGGTAGCGAAGCGAAATGTATTTACCAGTTGTTTTGCTAGCTAATATAGTGTAAAAGCTTGTTTAATATGCAACTTTTTCTTGAAGAGGTAAAATCGTGTGGTTTTAACCACAATCCAAACTGCTTTGGGACGCAACAGAGAGTATTAGATTTGATTACGAGTGCGATTCCTTTTAGTACGAGATTTGGTTGTTTCAAATCAGCTGCTGTAAACTCTTTTTTTGTCATTTTTGATGCAAATATCTCTCCATGATTCTTGAACTAAAGCGAAGAAGCATTTGAAATGAAGAAAATTGATAGGAGAAAACAGTTTTTGGCGCAGTCACACTCATATCCAAATCGCCTCATTGAAGTATGCATAAGTTAAAAGAGTCTGGTTCATTTCATTCGAATTTGTTGATAAGATTAGTTTTGATGCAAATATGTTCAACTGTTTTGAATAAAAACTCTAAAACATTTTACTCTGTCAAATTATTACAGCTGATTTGTATTAAGTTTGTGTTCAAGTTATAAAGTACTCAAAGTTTCTTCAAATCAACTAGCTACGAAATTTTCAATGTTCTCATATCGTTTGACTTCTTAAAGCAGATTTTTATTTTTCTCCCTCAGAACCCTTCACCATCCACCAAATTCATGGTTTATATTTTATATACATCATTAGCCAATGCGCCACCAACTCCAAGCCTGCACATAGTCGATGGACCATAAGTAGTGTACGTCTTTTCAGCTTCGGCATCCGAGAAACATTGTCCACCATTTTGGATCGCAAATACTTTATACCCATAAGCTTTTGCGGCTGTGGCACATTTTGCAATAGGATTCTTTCGTCTCTTATATTCATCATTGAGGAAAGGGTGGAAACCTTCTAGCGATTGTAAGGCTCTCATGATTGGGTTTCTCCAATTTTTTGTGTCCGCCCAGCACCCTAGACTTTGGTACTCATTCACAAAACTGTTTTCTACAACATACAGCATTACAGTTAGTTTTCATCTTATCAGTTTCAGACTTGACCCATTTGCATTTACTGAGCCATTCTCTTGAAGGTCTCTTCGCCACAAGCAAAATTGTCTGGCGATGGATAGAGTGTAATCATTGGGCGTTGGATAGACTACAATACACTAATGTGAAGGCTGTGTTCCAGTTCTGTATTTTGGACGCGTACTTGCGAGAGTTTTGAAATTGTGCATTCTAAACAATTCGCCTTGCGGTTGTTTTTAAGATAGGGTGTTATTGCGTTGGTGATTGTGAAAAGTGCGTTTCTGGAAAGGAGCCTTAAGACAGACTAACATCGCCTGGAGATTACATTTTTATAGTTACTCTGAAATTAAATTTGTATTTTTCGTATAGTTTGACCAATCTTTCCATTGTCCATTTGGTTATCTCTTTCCTGTCGTACCAATGAGTTCAACTCCTATTTTGGGGTTAGTATTACTACTAAGGTTAGTATTACATTACGATTAGTAATTACTTTTTCTGTATGATAAGCAGTGCGCTAAGTTTAGGAATGCTGATTTACTGAGTATAAAGTCCCATTGCAAGTTTTCCAGTATTCTAAGTGTTCGAATTAAATCGTAATTCACTCCTTAATTCGAATGCATATAAAATTAGAAAACTTGCTGTATGGGTTTGTTTGTGAAAATTCGACTACTACCTGGAATCATGAATGTTGCCACGGTGCCACTGTTTTCTCGTGGTAAATCAATAGCTATAAAGAAAGCATATTTAGTTTTCACAGGCTTTTATAATTTATCTAAGTGCTTAGAATAAATGTCCATGTTGCTGATCACGAAATTGAAGGGGTTAGAACTGAGTCGAGATCCAAGGTAAATTTTCGTGATTAGTAAGTTGGAGTTGTTACGTGCAAGGTTATGCGCATGCTTACCTACACAAGACCGCTTTTCGCTCTCAAATCCTGGTGGGCACACACAGACATTATTCAGACATTGACCATTCTCCGGACAGAAATCGCACGAGGAATCTGTTTCTGTGCATAAAGATTAGAGAAATGACCAACTAATGCGGTTCTTTTTACATACTAGTGAATTGAGAGTTTCAATCTGCTTTTCACTTCTGCATAAAAAATTTGGTAAATTTCTTACTGTGTGGTGCAGTCACTGCAGCAGTATTTTTAATCGGAGTTGATTTCTTGCAAGTGAATCCATTTCCTTTAAATCCCTCATTACAAACGCATGTTCCGTCTTTGCATGTCGCGTCAATATCACATTTTCCACAGAGATTAGCTGCAGAATATATTTTGTGTTAATTTTGAAGTGATTATACTTACTGGGTGCTGGAAATCCTGAATGTATGTGTCACTTTGGATTTCAAAAAGTGAAGAAGTGATTCACCAACAAATAAATTCAGGGATATTTGTTGTTTTTTTTTCAAAACAGGTGTTTATTTTCAATTTTCTTTTACTTATGAATTTCACAAAATAACTAAACTTCATACCTATCGCTTTTGGTGTGTGTTCACATTGCTTTCCAAATTTGTTTTCGGGACATTGACAGAAATATGTCTCCAGTGCCTCTAGACACGTCGCTCCATTTGCGCAGGGATTGGAACTACAGTACTTTTTGACTATTGGAGGTGAGGGTTGTTTTGAAACACTTGGTGTTGTGGAGACTTGAGGTGGGGGAACGACTTTGGGTGGACCTGAAGTGTGCAAAAGTCATGAAAAGAAGAGACAGAGAATGTTTTTAACATGATTGAAGACGAGAGTTTGTATATTTGGTTCAAGATAGACGACGCATTGATTTATAAAATTTTTTATACATTAACCGAGATAGATTTAAGAAATTAAGTGCGACATACTTGGTATTGCCTTGCGACAAGTTTTACCATCGCCAACGTAATCTCCAAGGCAAACACAGTTTCCTTTGATGCACGTCGCTTGATGATCGCATTTGGAACATCTTGACCCTAGAAACAGTAGAGAGGTTCAGATTTGACTTCCAATGCCAATACGACAACCATTTGCCAAAACTAACCAATGAGATACGTCTTATCTAATTGATTAACCAATC
>JAODVQ020091187.1:0-17227 GCA_025400075.2 Phenganax stokvisi
TGAAGCTCGGAAAATTTAAAGAGCGCCGCGGCGCTCAAACGAGTAAATACGGTAGTTCTCTGTGGCCATCCTTAGGCCTCTTGGGCGCTCCTTAGTCATCAGTCAGCATCTCAGCCCTCCTTAGGTTTCTTTTTTACCGTTGCACAATGGCGAATGTTTTATCGTTGTGCATGGCTCGTGGCTTACCAAAAGTACGCATTTGCGTACCTGTTTTCCACATTTTTGGTCAAATTATTGTATTTTGCACGTGTTCGATATATCAACTGCTTCTAGGTCCGCTGTGGTGAGAGCACGCTTGTTTTCTCCGAACGTACAGTAATGGTAATGATGCTACCACTAATCACTTGACCAGCGACTCGCAAGAACCAAGAACTCTTTATTTCACGGCAGAGATTCCACTGATAAGATGAAAAGGAAAACAGGCTGATGTTCTTACGATATAAAACATTAACATAAGGAACTTTCGCAATTTGATTTATTTCACTTTCATAGTGTATTTTTCAAAACCTGAATGAGTGCATTTCCGCTGAGGGACTATAAACTCTAGTAAGTTGAGACTTTCACGATGCTCATTAAAAATACGCGAGCTATACTTTTATACAAGTGTAAAACAAAGCTTAGGTTGTAATACAATGAACTTCTTTATCGCCTTTGTATCTAAAAGGTTACATTATCATAACACAGGTCAATATTTGCATTTGTCGGAAACTTTTTATGGAATATCTCAATTTCGCAAACAGTTATTTTTTTGTTTTTCCCAAGTTTCCCATGATATAGCCGAACAGCAATGATTCAAAATCGAGAGAAAATTATCTGTTAAAAATAACGAGACTGGCAAAGCAAAATGTAGGTTTATGAAGACAAAAAGCCTGGTGTTTTGTGTTTGAACAAAAAACTAAACATGTTGCCTTGTTGGCTATACGATTCCTAATTACTGCACCTGCTGCAGTTTATATTACTGAAACGCTGGTACCGGCAGAACGCTTCGAATCTACCGCACTCTACCCATCCAAGCATTTTGAGGCTTTTAGATCAAATTCTTAAATGTCGCGTTGACGTATGTGATGTGCTAAAGACCGTTATGTATCGAGAAAAAACTTTGATTTATCAGTTTTGGCATTTTCTGAACGCTTGACCAGCCAAATGCTATTCTTTTTAAAAAACAAACAATCTGGATAGGTATCTACTGCATTTGCGAGGGGAAGTATATGCAACGAAAGTAGAATGACACATTTTGGAATTTTACAAATAAAAGATTATTGAGCGAAATGTTTTTGCAATACAGTTTCTCGTTTTATATATTGCTGCATGAATGTGGTAACTTGACTAGAACAGTTTTACTAATATAGTCAGCACTAAATGTCTAGTTATTTCAACTGTATTCTGAAGCATTGTCCACTGCAAAACTCTTGCAAAAGTCACAGTCAGGTGGTCGTCATATTCCAAATTGATTTTGACATATTGCTTCAAGTGTGGCCTGCAAGATAATTAAAATAGAGTAACATTAAAACACACATTGATATTTGCCTCTTTTCAAAATAAATGTATTTTCGATGATTTTAATAGTTTGTTTGGCTTATGTTTATATTAAACCTGCATTAGTACGATGGATATAGTATGCTGTAATTATGCTATAGGGCAATTCTCATGAAAACTTTCGGATGCGAAATTTGCTGTCTTGAGCAATGTACTCGGCTTCACAAGATGTTTTCGTAGATAGTTCACGGTAACAAATATCTGTAATTTATATATAAAATATGCAAAAAAAGTCGTCAATTAATGTTTACTTTTGCCAAGCGCACAAGAAACATGGTTTCTTTGTTCTATTTTTGTATAACCGACAAGATAGGAAATAAATAAATAATGTCTTGCATATTTTTGCGTACAAAACTGTTATATTTTCTGCGGTAAAAATAAGCATTTAAAATGATTTAGTTGAGAAAATGGCATAAGTATTTCTCTGCTATACTCTACAAGTCGAAACGATATCCCTACATCGTTTATAATACGTTAGCTCTTATTTATTTCCCCCTGTATATAGGCATGCATATTTGAAGAGAAAATTCCATCGTTAAATCTATGTTTGGCAACATTCTCGTCCATATTTAATGCGTATTAATTCTTGATAAGCTTTTCTAATATTAAAAGCAACATGAAGCAGATATATTTCATTCTTGTCCTCGCGTGCAGATCGTACTTCACGGCTCTCCCAGATAACCCTTCAATATTGTGGTTTCCGTGGTTTCATTGCTGAAAACCGACGAACAAAATGAAGACGCCATTACCGAGAAGCCAGCATCATAAATTTGAATTTTTTTATTTTGGACAAAACCACAAAGTAAGGTTAGTCAGTGTGGCTTAAAGTCGATTATCGAAATAAGTTCACTCCTTGCAATTTTGTTGCGCAGATGCATGCGATCTGTATATCCGAAGGAAGTTCAATTTGGACGATTTTTAATATTCGTTTTTTTGTGTGATATAAATTTACCAGGAAAAGACATCTGAAGACAGCATAGCCTCACTTAAGAGGAAACCGTTTCTGCAAAACCACTCACAATAATTTTGCGCGTTTTAAAATTTCTTCATTATCACACTGTAGCAATTCTTCAAACAAAACAGATTTTCGGAAACAACTCATCTTTCGTGTATGTGTTTTGAATTAACGTGAGTGTCGTGTGAAGGCTGCATGTAGATTTTGGTCGAGTTTGTTAGAATATAGAGTGATAATCTACGCAGTTCATCAATACAATCTTTTGTACGTTGTTTACAAGCAATATACTAAATTTAACTACAGGATATGGACGTATAACCCACATTGTTTTGCATCAAGGCACTTCAAAAAGTAATTAATTTGCTTCTGCAATGCCGCTTGCTCTAGACGCATAGAAATTTAAATACAAATTGAATGTTAAGCCTGAAAGATTATCCTGGTTATGCTTCCTTTTAATATTTTCAATATAGTATATTAATAAAACTAGAGCACAAACTTTAAGATAATGTTGAGGAGGTGAAAACTGCAAAAATAAGTTGTTGATGTTAAATTGAAATAATTTAGCTTAATCTTAATTTATAAAATTTCTTTTCCTGACTGAATCTCGCCCACCAGTGAGAATTTTCCCGTCACGAAGCTGTACGTTCCTCAGCAGCCGCTTGTTAATCCCAATTTAAAACTTCCCGGCCCAACATTTGTTTGAGATGAAAAACTATGCCATATAATGATATATTTTGCTTGTTATATTTCTTTGTGATGTATGTCAGATTTTGTTGAGAGCACGTGTAAGCCCGTGTCGCGAGTAAATTGTTACAGTTATACAAACGAGTTGACATCCTCGTTCATTTGTCTAAAAAACTTCCCTTTGAAGTCTCATTAATGAATTTCAATTGAAAGTATAATTGTTACAAGCTTCAATATAGTCCACAGTGGGAATTTAAGTCACTCAGATATTATATGAATTCATACAGTTCAAGCATTTTCACAATTCAAACCTATTCATCTTATAGTAAAAATTTTCCCTGACTTTGTTGGAAATATTCTCAGCGCTTGTGTCGAGCAAGCAAGCAGATGTTTATCAAATAAGCCGTGTGGCGAACTCGATGCCAAGAAACTTCGAACACTATTTTCACTCATGGCTCGTTTCACCTGCTCGCTGCGCATGCTCTTATCATGTGTAAGCGCAGCGCATGCGCTGAAGCAGGTGAACAGGTGCAGTTGAAGTGCAAATATTGTTAACACAATGATAATGATTGTCTCTTTCTTTATGAGCGGTTTCGTTGCATTTAAGAACATTATGCACGTCATGATAGTAAGCTTCACATCTCATTGAGCGCAGCATCATGAACAGAGATAGTTTGCTCAGTAAAAACTTTAGTCCACCTCTAGGACGCGTTTCATCGTCATCTAACGGTATTTCCTACTCCAACGCAGCAGCATTGTCGGCTACACAGAACGTGAACGAAGCTGCAACTTGGATCCCATCATATCGTGGATCAAACTCGGTAATGTCTGATGGTAGTAATACGTTTTACATTCCCGCCCTTCTTGTTGTTTTTTTCTTTTGAAGTTTTCTCAAACGACTCTTTTCTTCTTAGCTGACATTCTCGTCAAGATCGAACAGCTTGGTAAGTAGGTCGCATTATAAGTAAATAGACACATTTAACGGCTTGTGTGTTGTCAGAAAATGGCTGTAAGTACTTTGCTCAATAAGTTCCTTTTTCTTCAGATTCCTTCAAATGTCTTCGACACTTTTGACGACTCCCATCTTCTTGGCGCGTCTCAAGCGCTAGATCCGAGCAAGTATCTCTCGAAAAGTCCCGCAGCATCCAAGGCAAGTAGCTATATCGGTATTCACGGTCTGCATTCCAATCATGGACCAGATGCAAATCAATATGACCCTCACGATATTCTGGACCAGATCTCAGCGTCACTTCAACCTTCTGTCTCAGAAAACTTTGAAAAAACTTTCGAGAAAGCGTTTGAGAGCAATCCCTCTCCGGTCGGGACACTTCCTCAACCATCACATCATGTTCTTCATGCAGCAATGAGTCCCCCGAATGAAGATATGAACCCACGAGACCTGGAATGGTTTGCCGAAAGATTTAAACAACGGCGAATAAAACTTGGTGTAACACAAGCTGACGTTGGAGCAGCACTGGCGAACCTGAAGATTCCTGGGGTTGGATCTCTAAGTCAGTCGACAATATGTCGCTTTGAATCTCTGACGTTAAGTCATAATAACATGATGGCATTGAAACCCGTGCTAACAGCCTGGTTAGAAGAGGCCGAGAAAGCGTACAAAAGCAAAAACTATAAGAGTGAGTTTCTACCAAACTCTGAGAAGAAACGAAAACGAACTTCTATTGGAGCGGCGGAGAAGAGATCTCTAGAAGCTTACTTTGCAATGAATCCAAGACCATCAAGCGACAAAATATCTTCGATTGCTGATAAACTTGATTTATCTAAGAACGTTGTACGGGTATGGTTTTGTAACCAAAGACAGAAAAAAAAGAGAATGAAGTTCTCCGTTCACTGACTTCAATTACACTCGTTCTGATAACTCACTGTGAGCCGACAACAAATATTCCAGGAGTTGGGGGCAAAGCCGTAGCAATTATAGCGCGAAATTGTCGTCTTGGTTATTCATGTCTCTTGATGAGTCCAAGATTGTTTAGGCAAGGTTAAAATTATAAAAAGAAATTTGCAACTCAAAACAAATGGCTGAAAAGAAATTTGGGACGGTAATTAGATGTACTAACACAGCTCGCAAGATCTTATCTTAAATTCCCGATTTACCTATTCACTAACGACGATTCAAAAGCAACAATTCAAAAACAGCAAATTCATTTATATCGCAAGTAAAATTCTCATTCTAATATCTCAGTTTGTTTGGGCAAAACGTATAATTTCTACGCTTTGTTTTCACCTGGGTTGCAAATTATTACGGAACATCTGTGCGTTTCTCGCCTTGGCATGCAAGGAAAATGAACTATTGCGGGGCAAAAATATAAATATACTTTCAACGTAGCCAAAAGCAAAACAAATAAAGTCAAGCTATTAGTAGTGAATTTTAATATAGTAGAAGAAAATAAGTAACTTATATTTTAATATATTTCAATATTTTTAACCGACGTTTGTAAATTAATCCGAAAGAAGTGCAAGTTTGCACGCAATACAATAATCAAATAAATATATAGCGTCCGTAGCGTCCGTTTGCAAATGAGTCATAGAAAGGGGCTACAATTGTACATTATGTAGATAAAGAATAATAATAATAAAGTATGGAGTATGGATATACTTAAAAGATCTAAAATGTTTTCTTAAATAAAACATTGATATTAAAGCAGTAGTAGACCGCATGCAGAGCTAACACATGACATGTACAAAACGATGCTATGACATTCTGAAATTAAAATGTCCATAATTACATTTACTGCTGCTGTAATATTACAGTGAACATGCATTCAATGTTTTCTTACTGAACTGCTTCCAAATTAGTTCTTTATTTAATTTGCCGCCTTGACGAGCTTCTCTTTCTAATTTGAAAAGTGAAATATATAGCAGGTATCTTCGTAAACAAATTGTGCGTGAAAAGTGCTATTCTGTTAAATAATAAAAAAGTTGTTTTATTTGGCGCAAAAAACAAGTTATTTGAAGTTAATAAAAGATAGCTCTTGCTGCTGAATTTGAAGAATGCCTAATATCATGAATATTTGTTTTTATAGATTCAATAGGCACAATTGGTTGAAGTGTAGGTTATGTACCAAACATTATTTTGAAGAGCTTATAAACGTCCAATTTATATAACATCAACGTAGTAACGCCAAAATGCAATTGGATTTCGGACAAACTATAACTGACTGCAGATTACAAAGAATTGCAAATACACCGATTATGGTAGCTGGTTCATAGCTGTTGAGTCAATGTTATAGTTCTGTTTCTAAGCAGTCGCTTATGTGAGCAAAGCATTCCTGAATTAATGTATCTCGTCTCGAAATTTAAATTTCCATAGTTTTTTTGCTGATTATTGTTCAAATCACCACAAAAAACAGCTACTTAGCAAAACGAGACATACATGAGCCGGGCTAGCCCGGTTAACCGGGCTGAGTTTTGTCACGAAAATATTTCCTTGTTATGAAAACAATATTTGAATTAACTTTGGGGCAGGCTTGGGCCTAGTGCAAGCTGAATATTATGTCCAATCTTATTTTACACAAGCTTTGAAACGGCAATAAGATGCGAAAGAAACTGTTCAGCCCGGTTAACCGGGCTAGCCCGATCCCAATTCTTCACAATTTCACCTCACGCAATATATAATTTCACTAATTATTAGAGCGGAGTCAAAAACAGAAACTCGCGTGCAGGACTGTTGCAGGGTCATGCACTGATCCATGAGTATAGAAATAATGCACAAACATACATGAGTCGAAAAAACGTTTGAAAAGATGTATTAAACCAGTTTTTTCCTTTGTTTCTCCCTATATATTAAACCGCGTGCATATAATTTTTAGTAGTTTGATACTGAAGTTATAAAGCCTTTCTTTTCATATTTTATAATATAATTGAGACTTTAACTTTGATATTATTTTCTCCATTAATAGTCATCAATATCCATATTCCTCGGCTCTGGGTAATATACAATCCTGGCCGGTCAGTTTTTACGGTTAAAGTGATAAAACATTTCATTTTTTGAAGTGAAAATGTATCGTAAAATCTTGTCAATCAGTGTTAATAATATATGTCGTAATTGAAAAGTATTGCTATTCATGCGTAATGCAAAAATACCGCAACCGTGAGAGATTTCTCAAAGTATAAATTGAACAAGTAATTTACTAATTGTATTTTGTCGAGTCGACGTCCAGTCATGTTTATACAGCTAAGTAGTAGCGTCGATACTACGCCACAAAATTTGCATGAAAATATCAAGAATGTTCTGTAGCATGCTTGTTACGCGGAAAGGCTATTTAATCTACACTCCAGCAGCCAATATATAACTGACTCTACATACAGTGATATGCATTGTAAGAAAGCAGGGAAATTAACCTACAGCATTTTGAGCGAAAGACTGAGTAAACATTGCTAGTTAACAGAAGTATGTTTCCAGCTTTGCTTGCTCATGACAATGCATGTACTAATTAGCTGCATTGGAAGAGGCAGGCAAAAACAAGCAAATTCCTACTTTGCCAGATTGCAAAACGTATCAGCATTATAGCAGGAGATGCCCAGCTTTGCTATCATGCACGCTTCCAGCATGTTGACAGAGTTTAACAACTGCCCATTAATTAAGTCAGTTTCTAGAATGAGAACCATTTCAAAAACTTGTGTATTCCTGCAGTAAAAATCGCTCCATAAGGAGAAAAGAAAAAATATGCTAAACTCATCTGTAAAATGGTTTTAATCAAAAGTTTGGCGCCTCGTTGACAACGTTGACTGGGAGAATTGCTGTTAAAATTTTTTCTGATGAGTGCGTCAGCAATGTGAATATGAAAAAATTTATTCCAAAAATAGTTATGGATAGTTTCGTGATTATTTCCTGTGGTCCATTTTGTAAAAATTTTGCGTGAGTTTAATGTTTTAAAGTTTACATTTAAAGAGGCAGATTCACTTCACTGTTCAATTTTATTGCAAAGTAAATAATAACAATGAAAATTTTAAACTTTACTTCAACTCAGTTAAACCGGCTTTTGTTTTTTCAACATATGGTCAATATATGGTCTCGTCTAGCAAAAAATGACAACGGGTTTGTGCACAGATAAAGGAACAATCGTCTGACGTACTTCACTAATGCACCGTCATGATGACAGAAATTTTGGGTGGACTAATTGATTTTTACCTTTATTGTGATAAGAAGAAAATTCAAAGAAATCTGACTGTTTTCAAAGGGAATGATATTCCAATGTTGATAAATTATTTCCATGTAAAACTTATAAGTTTCGCGCAAGCTGCTTTCAGTAGCATGAGCATTGATATGAAAATTTTTGAACAATAGAAAGGGACAGGAAAGTTTCCTCTGCGCAAAAGGCGTTAACGCAAGGCTCATACACAGGCATAACGACTTCCAGCCTATAATTCCCGTCCGTTTCTATATTCTATCGAAAATTTTCCTGCTTGGAAACTAGACTAAACATGTTTGTCGGAATGGCCAGCCATGTATGGGGCGTGGAATCTTTTGGTAACGGTCGAAGACGCTTGTCATGAGTTGTTGACATACTACATCATGCACATTCTCGAACAGAAAAAAATTGCCGAAGTGATCTAATTTTCTTCATTTCCCTGAGTGTCATCAATATTCATCTAGCTTCTTAAAACATATTCCGCATATCAGTAATCTCTCAAAAACAATGAACAATTTGAGTAACCTTGGCTGTTGTTCATCAATAATTCACTTGACATGCCTTATCATTATTGAGGTCAAGCCAAGCAACTCAACTTATCATAGAGCGCTCCGAACGATCTGCAAGAGAAATACCGACACTCAACGATCGTTCTTTCTAATGAGTTCATAATTTTTTTCTGCAAGTCAGGCACCTGTAGCTGTAGGCGCAACTGACTAAACGAAATCATCTTTAAAAATAGACTATGCTGCACGCAACAAAAACATTGAAAACAAACTAACTACATCCAATCATTTCAAAAGATCAGTTAAATCCTATATATATTTTAATTGTGAGTTATATAAGGAACACAAACAGTATAGCTAGATTCATGCATGCAATTTATATGTATTGCACAGAAAACAGAATTTTTTTTAATCAGCCATGGTGCCCTGGAAAAAGTATGACTTCAAAAAGATACTTATGAATACAGTGTTAAGCTTTCAATTTATTGAAAAAGCTCTAGTCCCCGAAATTATCTGGAGAAAACACAGTATGTCGATGACGTAATAATCTTATGCAACTGAATATAATATTTCATTCGTATAAATTTTAGGTATCACGGTAGTCAATTAAAATCAAAGCAAATGAAGGCCTATGCAACACTTTTCTGATTAAATTTCCTTTTTCAATTTTCTGATTAAGCTTCCCTCAATAGTTTCATTATTCATTGCTTGCTTCCATATAATCACTTCTTCAATCTATATGGCATCGGAATCTCTTGACCTAATCAAGTTAACCTTCCACCGACAAACAAGTGCTAATTAAAAGTCTAAACTCCTTATCTTCATTATTTTTTACTGCCACAACTTTTCAAAATCATGAATGTTTAAAGGAATTTCTTGCACATCAATAAATCATAATATAAAGAAATGTAAAATGAACGAAAGTTCTTCAAGAAAATTTTTCTTAAAAATTCGGATTATATGAACGTTCACGATCGTTCTGCATGTCTATAGTTGTCAGTCAGAAATGATAAATATTTAATCAAGGCTTCGTTTCATAATTTCCATAAGTTACTGAATTATGTTCATTCAATGTATCCAAGTAATAAGCCAAATTGATAATTAGTCGTTTTTTAAAGACAGAAACATTCAGAACATTTTGTAGAGTACTGTATTACTACTGTCTACAGAAAATGATATTATGTAGTTATAGAAAGGTGTAGATGTAGCTACTTTAAATCTATTTGAAGCATCAAAAACAATGATAGTTTTCACACAATCGTCTAATATAAATTACAGAATATAGATGTGCAGAAACAAGAAGTACTGTGAATTGATTTTAATTATTAGATAGACTTTGAACAATTAGCTTAGCCGAGCGACGACGCGTTTGCAAACTAAAAGTAAATATAGATGATTGTGTAGCCGGGAATTTAAAGGAAAAAGAATCGCTTTTTGTTTAAAGTCTTTTAATTTCATCAAGCAGTTCAAACATCATTGTATCAGGGAATAATTTTGATGAAAATTGAACGTCACACGTGTAGCTAATTATAAGCCACAAACACACCCCTACTTTTCAAGTACAAGACGCATAACAATACAGCTACCTGCAAAGACTCTCGAATGAAAATTCATAACATAAACTACTCAAAGCATGTCGTACTTGGCAGACGTTCATTATGTCTTTGTTTTTCAACAGGATCTCACAAATGCCCTTTCAAAAAATATCAATTTTAAAACTAAAGCAACCTAATTTCATCTTTGATCAACAACATACAGGCGTAATAATCTAAAACTATGTAGAGCCTTTGCCAAGTCAATGATAAATAAAGTTAGGTTGTCACCTGCTCAAAAATATACTTGCTTTTTGTCTCCGATGAAATATGATTGTCAGCAGGAGAGCTCAAAAAAACGCAGCTACTTTATAATTTGATACTGTATAATGACTATTCATGCGCAGAACACGTTTTACAGCAACCTTTGTAATGATTGTGTAAAATTTTAAACAGATTAGAGAATTAGTTGAGCAACTATACGTGGAATGTGAGAGTTTAGCTGGATGCATGCACCTATAGGATTGCTATTATATTCACGATAACATTCAATCATTCATCACTTCAAAAAGTACAGCCCTGCCCCGAGTCTTCAGTTGGACTATTCCAGCAAAAATCTCAAAACACAATAGTCATACCAGTATATTTATAACGTAACGGTATTTCTTAAAACGCAGAAGCAATTATTCCAAGTCCTGTAATCTCTAATAGTCTAAAGTGCATTGAAAAAGCAAGATTACGTGCATGGCAAACAACGTGCCAAATTTTCATCTCAACAGCAATAATTTAAAAGCGATGAAAACTTTATTTGCGAAATGTTGAATCAAAGAATTCTTCAAGAGAGAAAAGATGCAATATTGAGTATATAAGCGATGAATTTCATGAAAGACATGCATGTAAACTAGACTTACATTCGTGTTACGTCTTCCATATTTTTTTGCCTGAAGAATTTTTGAAACCTTCCAACGTTCTCACACAGTGTGAATGTTTTGTGAATGCTCTCTCAAATTATTAATATCGTGTTCAAAGATTTATGGAGAACGAAGAGAATTCGTATTGCAAATTAAATTTTCATGGCAAACACAAAAACGTTATATGGACTTTGGTGAAAAATATTAAGAATTAACAACTGCATTATGCTTGAATAGGTTGGATTAGAAAACGCTCATTTTTCATGTAAAATTGTAGAAACTCAACAAGACAAGCTGAAAAGGTTGTAAAATATCTTCATTCTTTTAAAGTTTTCTCGAGACGAAATGAGAAAGTTCAAACTTGAAAGCAAAGTGATTACCTGTATGTATTGCTTGTACATGACTGGTTGAGTACCATTGTTTATTTTGAGAGGTTTTCCAACATTGCGAATTGCAAAATATATACTTCAGAAAACATTATAAATCTATTGAAAATATGTTTTTGACTTTCTACAAAGACAGTTTTGGTGCGAAATGCACTCTAAGATTTGACATCTGAAAAAAACATTAATAATTTGCACCGCACATGTACGACTGCGTGTCTGAGGTTGGGAGTATACACTTAATGACCAAATCAATATCTTGACATCTCTTCATAAATATCTCAATTGAATTGTCCTCAATTTCTGCATTTTAGAACCACGTTCTGCATTCAAGAAATCATATTTACAAATCGGAAGCTAGAACAGGAGGAAACCTTTTTTCAATAATTTGTTGAATATATAGGGGTAAATCTTAAGTTTATGTTGTTGCCACTAGAATGCAACGTACTTCACAGAAATAATGGTTAAGCCTGATAATGGTTTCAGGACAAATGGTTTTTTACCACGATTGGCTGAGGGTCCAATATCACTTCATGGTAGAGCGAATCAAATGTTACAAAAACATGCATGCACCATATGAGGGGAGTCGTAGATGAGTTCTTTTTTAATTCATTTTATTCTCACTCATATGAAATAAAGATGATCTCTATGCAGGGCTTGCTTTTTCTATATTCGTATTGTGAGGAATAAGCTGGCTACTTTCAAAATACATTATCGTGATAGAGAAGTGGGCATTTATGGATTACCGGGGGCTTTGGGCTGACCTACTCACATAAGATGTCGCAGTGCATATTGAGTGATGTAATTGTCATGATGTAATTCACGAAAATAATTGTTGTCTTTTGGTCACTGGCACCGAAAATCGACATTTTAACATTTTAAGCTAAGATATATTTCATTCTTTGTAGCTGGGGTCAATTTGCTAAATGAATTCTGGTAGATAATCTGCCTCGTTTCCAGGTTACCCCCTAAAACGTGGGCATCGCACGCGATGTTTTCCGCGTATGGTTCTAAACAGAGCACCGTATATTAGCTTCGTGGAAAAATCACCAAAGTGTGAGGCTGGTAAAAAATAACTTCCCCTTTGGAAAAATAATACCAGTTACCTTTTATTTATATGGAATATATTGATACTTGATCTTTTTGATATTCCAGGAGCTCGATGTAATATTGTTACCTCCCAAATGTTAAGAGCCTGAAAAAAATTTCATCAAGATTTTCCAAACTATTATCATTTGTACTCAGACGAGCAACTGTATTCAGACAAAATGCTTCAACAAAGTATTAGCGTATTCAGAATTTGCTCAGAATATAGGAAACATGCAACAGTTGCAAAGTCTTATTGCTCAATGCTAAATGGTGTGTTGTAATGATACAAGCACCAACGTTGGCAAGCGGAAATTAATACTCTATTCATTCGACAACGTCGAAGCTCTAAATACGAACACCTCTCCAACACGAACACATAGTTACGGCAAAGCCCATAATGTAAAAAAGTGCCTCCATTTTACGTTCATCTCTCTAATACGGACATTTGGCTCTATTCTTTGATTTCTGAAGTAGAAAACTTAGACTACACTTGGATGGTGTTCTGGAGAGTATTCATCAGCTGCGTCATAGTAAACTCAAAAAGGGTTGAAACAACAATTTTATGAGCAAGTAGGTTCAAGTGACTTCAGATGCACTTCAGGAGCCCTAAGAGAAGACAATCTTTTCACGATTTTGAACTTGGTGAATTTTTTAAAAATTCGTCAATTCACAATATGTATTTGCTCGGAAGTCGTTGGTGCAACACTTTCAGCGAAACATCAGCGAAAAGTCTTCGAAAGTTAAATAAATAAAGTCTTCGGATTCAATGTCTTCAGTCCACTATGTAGTGTAAACGGTGCAGCTTATTTTGCAAATTACTGCTGCTACATTGCATGCTTAACCTGAAACCGCATGCGTTCACCCTCCAAAAATTTGCAAAAATGTTGCAGATAACTAAAAGACTGAAAAGAAAAGTTAGCTGCGGGCACACAGGTGTACAATGCATACACCAACTTTGTAGAAAGATTGCATTCACTACATACCTTCGCTAAAATTTCGAAGATCGTTTTCAAAATTTATGAACCAGTAAAACCATCTTAAACTAATGACACCCCAATTCGCAGACAAATATCCTATAATTTAATAAATGTTTTCCTCCTAGGTTTCTTCATGATTCCATTCAAACAACAAAACTGAACAAATGAAATAAGTAGACCGTATAAAAAGAAACGTTCATATCCTCTCAAACTTGTTAAAACTTCAAAAGTGAAGTACAAAATAGTGTGTCTTCCGCGTGACATCAACAAAACAACACCAAAACTCGCAAGGCCTACTTTTTATATGGGCGCTGTGCTTGTATTGAACCATATGAAAAATTAACGCACATTCATGAAATGTATACAGAAATCTCTCTTTGAAATTTTCCTTTAAACATACTCACATTGTTTATTTCGTGAACTTTTGGTCTCACCGAGACTAAACTAAACGGTTTGGTCACTTTCAAACAATTTTTAAGTTAAATATTATATTTTGCTCCGAATAAAAGTTTTCAAAACGAGGTAGGATCAAAATGGTCTCCCCAAATTTGATAAATCATTCAAACACCACCTGCAAAATTGTTAAATTTTTAACTCCGTTTTTTCATCAGTCATTTCAACATTTCAACTTAATTTTGATGTTATACAACGCTTTCGTAAGTTTAACAAAAAGATTGTACACTGTGCCAACCACAGCGCACTGACTTTTGGCGGGAAATGAACGCTGCACTCTATGTGGATAGTACAGCTTGAGTACAACACAATTATGATTAATTAAAGCGATTTTAATCTCCAGAAATTAACTGTATTGTTGTCCAATCAGAGTGGATTGTATTACCAACAAGTATCAGTTGATGTTGATTATATTAGCTTATCGTAAACATCGTTTAAAATTATCTTGTACGTGCATCAATGGAGGCGACGTTTTTGACAACACGAAAGGCATGAGAAATGAGAAAGGACTGGGTCAAGCACGGTGATTGACTGATTGGTGGAAAACGTCAAGTTTACTTCCGGTCGACGTCCGTGGGGTCAAGAGGGCGTTTACGCACTAAGACCTCGCGGACGACGTAGCCTTCGTTAATTGGATGTACATCAACAAAAGCTACAGAGCATGCGCTTTAAACAACTAGACGACGATCTAAGTTACGTCGAAGCCGTGAAAAATAGACTATTTCCAGCGTCCACATATTATTCGACGTCGGGAAACTAGGGCGCCGTCATCACGATGACATAACGAAAATGACGTCGTCTGCGAAGTCAGGGTTGCGTAAGCTCACTTAAGTTCTCTAATATCTCAATGCGCACGCTCAGTGTATGTCTTTTGAAATCGCGCGCTCTCATTGGCCAATATAATCATGATAGCTTACAAATGCAGTCTTTCTAGACCTCGGATTTTCAGATGGAAATTTTAAAAACTTTTTTAAAGAAATAGTCGAGGCTCTCTGCCCTCTATAATGAAGGAGCTAATCGTTTTCATATTTTTGTTCGTGAACTATCAAGTTTGAAAATTGTTTTTAAAAGAGAGATAAGTGCAAGACTTCCAACGTGCAGGGCGTGCAGCTCCTTTAACATTCTTGATATTACATCATGCAGTAATAAGTATTCTTACCTAATATTTTCAGTAGGTGCACACCAGTTTTATTGAGTTCACTGGTGCACATGTTTGGGTTATTCTTAAAACTGAAAATGCAAAATCAAATGGAATAATCGCATTACATTGTCGCGTACGTATAATTAAAGTCTGTTACATTCATTTTTTATTGGTCATTAGTTTATAAAATTCTGAGACACTATCTATGTAGAATTCCGGTATTTTCACATTTCGTTCGGCACCAGATAGCTTTCGCTCCTTCTCGACGTCAGCTAAAGTGGAAACACCAGTGAGGACCAACACTGTGGAAGCATTGCTGCGGTTACCAAACTCAATGTCAGTAGAAATACTATAAAATAGACGTTACAAATGTTAAAACTAGTGTTAAAGAGTAAACGCTATAGCAATTGCCAAATACAATATTAGCCAGTGCAAAAAAGGGAGTGGCTGAACAGGTTTAGTGTTGTGTTACGGTAGAGAGTCAACATATAGTATAACTAATACATAAGTTTGATCGAATGCGTCCAAATCCCACTATGAACATATTTTTTCGCTGGCCATGGTAAGCTAATTACTAGGAGGGACTTACAAAAAAATGTCGCAAAATAACACGACGTTACAATAATCCAAGTGCCTACTTGAAGTGTACGAGTAGAGTAATCATCTTACTTATCTCCAAACATGCAGGCCTTCTTTGGATCAATATTGTGTCTGCAAAAATAGAAACTGAATGTGATGAACATTACATAGTTTAATTCTGCATATAGCTACATTTACGAATCGTTAAGATACTATGCTGCACAAAAAAATGCATGAAGCATTTTGTATGTCTAATCCCATCAAAAAACATGATTTAATATTAGCAAATGGTTGTTAGATCAGGATAACTAACAATTTACTGAATGCACGATGAGACATGATTCAATCAATCAATCCCACAGTAATAAACTTAGTAATAATGCCAATTCAACTGTTTATTTTCATGAAACAATTTCGCACTCATCCTCGTGCCCAGGGCTTCTTGGTTTACACCGAGAAGCCCCGGGCACGAGAATGGACTGGGATGGACAGGTAATCACTATATACCAGCTTGTACTTAGGCCTTAATTTCCTCCTTCATCTCACTAAAAAAACGAAAGAGTCTGGGTACAAGCATACTCATCATGTGACACTACTCACTGCAGAACTATGCAATCCATCATTACTGATTCTGGTTTCCCTATAACAGTTGCTTTCTTTCCAGCAGCAATTTCCGTCGCCACTACTAGGGAACCTGTGCCTGCATCAAACAGCAAACTGATTGCGATTTGATAATTTACAATTCGGTAAAAGGCATTGTAAAAGGTGCATGATGCGAGCAAAAGCAGTTCATAATGTTAACACTAGTGCATGGTTTTCATTCGCATAATTTCTAAGTGCTTCACATATTCATTTTGCTTGAACTAAACACCACACAAAAAGTACGTTCCCCCCAAAATGCATCTGGTAGACTTGGCTCAATAGGTTGCAGGAGGAATCGATGGCTGTACCTCAACGGCAGGTGAGCAGACTCATTAAAAACATGAGATGAAGTGGGCTGGAGGTGATCGCGAGAGGTGGTCGTTACCCTCAATATTAAAATCATTGATTAAGCCTTTACTGTTGTTTTCAATAAATTCAAAACGTTAGCTTTAAATCGGTACTTTTGTCTTTAATGAACGTTAACTCATCCTTTCAAGCATGTGTGACATTATTCTTCAAACACCACTAAGACCCAGTTTACATTGTCAAAGTTTCTGTGATCAAAGTGGAAATTTCGGATACTTAAATCCTCAGAGGATTTGCTAAAAATTATTAAGGGAACTAAAACATCGCTCAATACTGAACTACTTCACTCTGATATTTCTTCCAAATTTTTCAGAACGTAG
>JAODVQ020091292.1:0-17222 GCA_025400075.2 Phenganax stokvisi
TCGGCATTCAAATTTACTTGTTTATACGATCAAAATACCCCCGGAGATAAAACTCGAGGGAGCCACCTTAATAAACATTTATCAAGTAGAGTACATCCCCAGAACATGAGATTACTTCGTAATCGCAATGAGAGAACATTGGATAATGGGATTGCACATGACATTACATTACTGCGTTTCCCGGCCATGGTGTAACTATCCTACACAAAGACTTACAAAGCATTTATCCACCTTACTGAGTTCCAAATAAGACTATGAAAGATAAGTGATGAAAAAGCACTTTATCAGCTTACCTGATCCATCCAACTTTGCTCTTTTAATAAGATGTAGATCTTGATCAGTCCAGTAAACAAACCTCTCAACCATGTCATACTCAATCACAATCACATGCTGCATATTCTGTATCGGTAGCACTATTGCCGTGTGATCTAATGTGTCCAATGATATCAACCTCAGTTCCGTTCTTCGGGCTACTATCACAAAATTTTGTGGACCTAAAACACGAATTTATTATCAATAACTAGTCAATTCATATGTAAGTGGACTTCATGTTTGGTTTCTAGTGTGCTGCATTACAAACATCACGGAAACAAGTCAATGCGTAGTGAAGGCATATCACTCAGTTAGGGCTTCTAAATATTCATCACTTTTTTCCACTACATCTGCAAGAACAGACAGGAAGTTTTCCTCGCCTTGTGAATTATGCGGTAGAGCTTACGCGTTAAAACACAAAAAAAACCCTCTCCTGTCCGTTCCTACATCTTGTGGTCCAATTCTGAGGGAGTGCTAGAAGATTTGTTAACAAGCTGTACTTCAGTTCATTGAATTTTCCTAGAACAGTGACTAAAAAACAACTCATTACCATCTTTGCATGTTTTATTATCAGCCTCCAATAGAACTCCGGTGGGACATGCACAGGAATAATTTCCCCCCGCAGCCAACAAACACAGATCACTACATCCACCATTATTGTCAGCACAGGGATTTTTCACTACACAAAAAAAAGGAATAAAAAATATTTGAAATACTCTTACAAATAGGATCTACGTATAGGAATTCCCGGTGGAAAATGCGTTTCTTATAGGAAGATGGAGCAAATCAAATAGGTACAAATTTCCTATATGAGCTGCATGAGCAATAGATGTGGGAAATTTTACAAGAATTTGTAGAAGGTTCTACAGGGATTGGGGCCAAACTTGAACAAGAATTGTTACAGAAATCGCTAGTTAACCGAATTTATTCATACAAAATATCAGGAAGGTTTTTCTATTATGGAAATCATTAGACAGAAACAGTATTTTCAAATGTGACAAGTCTGCATTTAAGCAGCAAAGAAGCATATTCCTCAGATTTGTGTTCTTAAGCTTTGAACTGGTGAAAGTATATACTAAATTTTTACCCTCCACTACGGATTTCACAAACTTTCTACGTCGGCCATATTTGATTCAGGTACAGACAGTAAACCTTGCGGTGCAATTAATATCAATACAATTTTGTGGTACAACACTGACACTAATCGTTATCTTACTGCAAATGCAAGTTGCAACTAACACTAGTCCAACATTGCACTCAGTAAAATCACGGTGAAACTCTAAGCGCACCACATAAAACAATACACTATACCTTGCGGTTGTGTTTCACGCTCAAAAGCTCGAAGATCCATCAAACTTTCGATATTCTCTATTACCATCCACTTGTCATGCCCAGTCTTTTTATTGCATGACTCGATAGACTTTCGTTCCCAGTCTGTCCAAAACACACGATTTCCATAAATGGTAATTGAAAATGGGTGTGGCAATGAATTACTAATTAGCTTCTTTCTATTACTGCCGTCAAGATTAGAGCTTTCAACTCGACTATAGTCTTTATGAGCATCAAGCCAAAACAATCTGGGATCTTTGTAGTCTACAGCTAAACCATTTGGCCATTTAATGTCTTTCATAATCACGTTACGTCGACCTGTGCCATCCATCGATGCTCGCACGATCCTTGGTGTCTCACCCCAATCTGACCAAAACATGAACCTGAAGAAGAATAGCAGGAATAAGTCACGCCCTACGACTACATCACAATAGCACAAAAGATTGATTCAAATTTCTCCTGTTTACACTTCGATCAATCTAAATTATCAAAAAAGAGTGCTAGTTAGCTATGTATAGGAAAACCTGGTTGCTGATTAAATAATTAAGTTTTAAGAGTTTCACCCTGAAAGGTAGCGAGGGCTAGCATAAAGGCCTGTTTACACTAGCACGTTTTGCAGTGATATTTCTCGTTTGAAGGATGCAATACAGTGAACAACTGACAGATGTACATGGGGCCGGTTGTACGAAGCCCATTATCTTAAACGGTGGATAAGACAGATTTTGAAAACGCTTTTTCATATCTTATAAACCTTCGCAATTTAATCTTATGTGCTAAAGCAATAGTTAGATGCATAGTTATTGTATTTACTTAAAAAGGGTTCAGCTTGGATGTACGAGGAGTACACAAATATGATTTCTATTTTGAACTTATACACCGTTTAAACTAAACGGTCTTCATACAACCGGCCCCTGATCGACAAAATTTTGTCGTACTACTTATCAGTTAGATCGCTAAATCACATACACTGGGAGAAGAAATATCGCCGCAAAAATCGCAAGGGTAAATGAGCTTTATGAGGGAGATAAAACAGAGGCCATAAATCAATCAAATGCAACAAAACAGGTTAATAATGACAAAAGTTAGCAAATGGTTTAGTTAACCCATAAATTAAGTGAAATGGTCTCACCATGACAAGTACAGTACTTCACTTTACCGTTTGAAAGAGTAAAATTGTGTGGCATTTGACATGGCAAAATTGCTTTTTTGCTTGACAGAGTAAAATAAATAAGAGCAAGTCAGTGATACTGCATCACATTGCAAATAAATAAGATAATCTAACATTGAAAAGCAATGACGATTAGAATATTTAGAATAATATGGAAAAATTATAGTCTAATGTCAGACTGCATCACCCTGCCAATTAATGGGTTAATTTAGCCTTAGAAATACAATGAGGATTAGAGTTATAGGAATAATTAAAAGAAACTCCAGGCTAATACCAGATTATTTTCCTGGTCCTCAGGAGACCCCTGTATCTTAGTGGTCAAGCCATTAAGTAGCAATACACCCTACAGTGCTACTCTGTCATATGCTTCAGCCTTGACGAATTACTACAAGTTTGTGGCAAACTAAGAGTGATGAATAATATCGATATGGTTGAGAATTGACATGGTTTTCTACTGTGTATGTTTTTCAATTTTATTCCACCATCCAAAAGGAATGAGAATTTGAGAGATGCGGATTAAAGATACTTTGGACCAATTCCAAAAGACAAGTTTAAGCGCATTATAGATTTTAAAAATATTTTTAAAATAAACAAAGCTTATTGTTGAAAAGAGTATCATGTGCATTGTACATGAAATATTATGAGAAACTTCATTGAAGTATCAATATCATCCAACCAGTGGCAAAATAACCTACTAATTGAGAACACTTAAATATACAACAGAAAGCATTGTGAAGACCAAGTTAAGGATTTTTGTATGAAATATACAAATACAATGACGGTCTGACTAAATTAAGCCTCTTTATCAATAAAACCACATTTCCAACACATTTCTTGTTAAAAGGCGCTCAAGCTAAAACATTTTTTTATTTTTAGGAGGTGTGTTGAAAATATTCAAAGCACCACATGCAATTTTGTTTCTTCACGCAATAACAATCGTGAGTCCGGAACTGGAGTACAGCGGGGTACCACCATAGTTCACTCACCAAGTCAACATCCAACTCACAAATATACAACCGTGGCGCTAACGCCACCGCGTTATATCTCTTATAACATGCTTAGGCTGCTTTTCACGAAGTTGTAATGGATGTTTTATTTTCTCGAAGCCGCAATGTAGGGCAGCTAACGCCAAGCTTATGAGGGCAACAAAAAGGCTTCCGTTAAAAAGATCATAATTAACAACAAATTCCTTAACTAAATAAATAAAACTGTACAGAATATAATACCAACAATTCAAAGTACATAAACGAGGAAAAGTTATACTTCGTCAATAAGAAATTGGATATATTTCACGGCGGTTATTAATTGTGAATTCTGGGTGTTTGAAATAAATAAAAGGCTCATATTTCATAACTAAAACACTTTCTCGTTACATAATAAATACAATTATTTCTGACATTTTGCCGCAATGCATATATCGCTCCATATTGAGCAGTTCCAACTGTGAACCATGTCTAAAACGACCTCCTTCAAGGGATATCTAATATTCAATTAGAATTTTCAACGCAAGTCAACACAGTCGAATGCTTGACAAGATTTCTTGGGTCAAAATGCAAAAAAATCATAGTGAAATGGCTTACTATTAACATTACATACAAAACAGCATGGGCTCCAGGTCAAATACATGAAATATTCCGCACTTGAGGCTGACTGGAAAATACTAAACCTAAGTGTGCTAATATTACGTACACTCATACAACTTCTAATGGATTTTTAATAGCCTCGAAAATCCAATTAGAATGTTCCCTAAGTCCTTCTTTTCTAGCGATCTCTTAAAAGAAACGTTGGATGTATACATCTCTGCAATAGTATTAACAAGCTCCAACAGATCAATAGCTTAGGTTCTATGATTCAAGGGAAATTCCACACAATCGACTCCCTGAGAGATAAGCTGCTTGATAAAATGAGGCTGCCTTGGCTGCCAAAATATTGAAATCCGGTAAAAAAATAACTTACCCATGCCTAGGATCAACAACAATTGCTCTTGGCTGATCTAAGTTGTTCCAGAATAACACGGAACGTTTTGTTCCATCCAAATTTACGACCTCAATTAATTTTGAATGCGAATCAGTCCAATATATTTTATTCGTGATCCAATCAACAGCTATTCCTTCAGGTCGTACTAAACCAATAGAAACTACTGTTTCAACAGCACTGTTCTCTTTTAAAGATTTCCGTAGTATTTTTCCTAAAGAAACATCAGTCCAAAACAAAATCTGATCTTCATAATGAAACGCAACAGCTATAGCATCTTCCAAGTACTGCGCAAGCACTGTACTTGTTAGATTATTGTTTTGACTGCGTCGATCATCAGATACATGAAGCAAACGAATATTTCGTCGTTCTGAGTACAACAAATCCAGCGATTGAACTAGGAAAACATTGAAAATACTTGATTAGCACTTCAGGTCAGGATTTTAGCCCTGTATAACGCGACAATGAGTGAGAAATATAATACATGAGTACAGCTGCATATCATAACATTTGTATATACATTCATTCACAAAACATTTGGCTTTCTCTAGACTAAACAAAACCTCCCTCATTTTTATTATTCGGCATTAAAGCTTAATTTCAAAATGAAATCTGAGTAAAAGTAGGAGCAGGCTTCTAATCAAGTAAAAACGATATGTAAATAAACATTTACTCGACCACAATGCCTTATAAATGAACGTTGGTAATGAGCGCGAGTAAAGAAGCTTTCAACTATCCTTCGACCGCTTTTAGCAAGAAATCTTGGGAAAAGTCAATCAAATTTACACTTTGCCGTAAACAGATTGATATTTCCACGCTTATATGTCATAAGAAATCACGCATATACGGCCAGATGTGAATAAACTTGATATCAATTTGTAATCGTCGGGGTTTTTGTGTTTTACGACCTTAACTGGGCATTGAATCAAAGTATCTTAAACATTAATAAGTCGAACGTTCTTCGCAGTGTGTTTAGCCAGTAATTGTGACATTACTGCAAGAATCGAACACCACTCGCATATTCAGAACACAATCGTTAGTTTTCGCGCAAATAAAATAAGATGTTCTGAGACGATACACGAGCGTTTTCCGCAACACTGATACACGCGAAGCAACAACACAATCCATACGGTATTCAAATTGGTGGTATTACAAGCAAAGAACTCTGGCTTGAAAACACATCACCAAGCAAACACACCATCCAGATACGTCGATATCACAACAAGTTCCAACAAACACGGTTTTATATGACTAAACGAATGGAACGGCGCGATCATCCACACAACGAACTGTATTCCATATACAGCCCATTTAGACGCAATATAAATATCCAGAAAATGCGTTTGCTTTGTTTATTCAATCTTCCTTGGGGTTCCTCAAATGTTGCTCGGTACTCCAGTGAAATTAAATAATCCATAGATTGAGTGAAATGAAGGTAAAAGACAGCCATATAAATAAAAGCTTCCCGTGATCAATGAGCACTCCGCACGCTACAAAATTTCAAAACCTCTTACCCGATATCTCATTTAGAATGAATACGAGCCACGTTACTAAAGCCAATAGCTTCATTCTATCGTCCACAATCCTTCATAGACATTTGAACGTCGTCCAATTGGTTTACGAAAGCAAACCCAAGCTCATTCTTCGTGTTGTATTCCAGTGAATAATAACACTATGTACACCCCAGGTGCATTGGTGTTGATACTCAATCACATGATCATATCCTGGATTTTGATTGGCTGATGATGTGCACTAGCTATCAATATTTCTGCTTGAACAATATTGAGCGAGAATGGGAGGAGCAATATTAGATCAAGTACTTCTAAACTTTGCAACAAAACAAAGAATCACAATTGTCAACCAGGAAAAAAATACTTGACTCATAAGTTCAACATCCAAATATTGAAATTTCTGGCGAAATATTTTTATGTTATGCGAAATTTTTGGCTGAGGCGGCATTTGGAAAACTGGCGTTCTTGCACTGAAAGAGCGTTTTTGTGGCGCACCAGGCAAAATAAAGCAAACTGATGATGATTAATAGTGGAACAAGTAGTTTCCTTTAGCGAATGAAATGGCTGACTATGATTGGCTAGTGTTTATAGAAATGCTATTTACGATTCGTTATCAGGCTAATATCTCAGTCAGTCATTCATTAAAGTTGTCTATTTACATAATACAAGACTGTTACCATATATTAGAGTATCTAAAACAATGCCGGTTAGGAGAAATACAACTTCACGGTTTGACTTTCAATGTTTTGCCTGAGGACGTGGTGTTTACACTGCTGTCCGGAAATTTAGGACATATTTTAGCCAGACTAGGTTGTCTAAACGTACATTTTGAAAAAATTCTCGCTCCTAAAGTACGTAAATCGAAATGGTTTGTAACCCAAGGCGCTGTGTTTGCCGTTGGGCGACAAGAAATCTGTTGTCTTGATAATGGAAGTCTTTATAAAGTTTAAAGACCGCAGAAATGTGGATTCAATCCATTAAATATGACGATCAATTGAAAAAATGTTAGATGTAAAAAAGACCCTTGTAAGAAGTAAGAGTAAAATACTGAGGGGCCGTAGGCCCTGAGGGATGTATCTAAGAGCCGAGTTTGAGGTATCTAAGTGACTTAGTTCATATTTCAGGAGGTTTGACAAAAACATTGAAACGTTTATAACTCTGTAGTCATCTCATTTTGGAGATCACTATGGAATTAGATCCCTTGGTTTAAGAACTTACGCGAAAAAGAACCCAATAAGAAACATTGAAATCCGACTGAATGATGAACTAAGGCAGTTATCTTCCTTTCTAAGAATTCCGAACAATTCGTTGCAGCGCGTAATCATGATTTCGTAATAAAACGTCGAGCGCATGGTACAACATTAAAGTATACGAGGAAAACTGAGATCACATATATGTCAATTCACATTTCAGAATATAAATATCAGAGTTGGGAACTATTATATTTGATGATTGTATTATTGTATATTGCATTCTACTTATATAAGGGTAGAATCTGCATTTCATCTTTGGATGCACTACTCCGTAGAAATACCTTCGTCTCTCAGAACGAGTTAGTTTTCTCTAAGTTCATTGGTCTCAGAATCAATGCACAGATTATATGTCTTTGCTTTGACAATTTTCTTCCAGAGAAAAGAGTTCGCGTTTTTCTTCGAAGATTTCCATAGAGAATGACGAGTCGCGATCATCAGATATACTCCATTGCTTAACGTGCAGTTTGTAAAACTGCATCGTTCTTATCCTCATTTGTCTTGCTGATAAAATCTCTAGCCACAAATTGTTCATCAAATAGAGAATCTGCATTCTCTTTAGAGAATGACCCATCGTTACCAAATCCCGATCGCATTGTCTTCGCATTTTTTTCTTTAGAATACGAACTATCGTTTTTATCAGATTCCTGTCTTTTAGCCTCATCTTTCGTGCTCAACGAAAGTAAAGTAGAAGGTGAAGCAGCAGTTTTGACAATTTTTTTATAATATGGTTGATTTGCAGGTTGTTTACCACGGAAGTCAGAACTCATGTTTTCAGTCTTCCTCTCAACAGGAAAACGCTTATCTTCCTCAGATGATATTTTGCTATGAATAGAAACCTTTGAAATGGAATTACTCAACACGCTATTACGGTGTGAATCACTGCTGCTCAAACAACTACCATTAATATACGCCGCGTATCCAGACTCCAAATCACTTTGATTAATTGTGGTATCAGAGTTCTCCATCTTTGGACTTCTTAACAAAGTTCTCTCATGGCGCGAAGCACTGGGTCCTGCAACTTGATACGAAGACGTTTCACACATTGTGTCCATATTGTTGCTATAGCAACTCCAATCAAACACCAAGCCTCCTTCATCTACACTTCCTGTAAAGTTCCCGCCAAAACCCGAGTCCTGATCGTCGTCTCTGTACGGAGGAATGTTTTTCCTCAAATCTTGGGCGTCTTGCATTGAGGATGTGCAAGAAGTACTGGGCCGAGATTCACTTGGGAAGCTTACTATTACAGGAATTCGAGAAGGACTGGGCCTCGTTTCATCCGCAACGTTTGGTAGCACAGACTTACGGTTCTGCGTCAGAAGCATCTTTTCCTGAACAAAAGAAAAATTCATATAATAAACACATAAGACCCGATATCGCTACTCCAGCTTGATTACCTTTCAATAATTGTTAACTGATCGTATTAATAACATAACGGCTGAGTCTGAGTGTACGAAGCTTGTGGAACGCTATTCAGTGAATAGACAATGATTTCTCCATCATTTCTAAAATTTGCCCTCCATTCATGATCTAGCCTGAGATTACATTTTACGTTGAAAGATATATTGTAACTCAAAACACGTTGAGACTGAAAAACGCACTATGCACTGAATAGCGCTATTCTTCGTCCAGTGTATAACCGGTTATAAGTATGTGGTTATAGGTGCGGGACATTCTAAATATTTCTTGTAACATCATGATGAACCAATAACGATATAACTTAGTATATACTGACTTCATTTTTTCTTGTTGTTTGGTTCATTATATCAAGCAAGAGTAGCAACAACGAGGGGAAAATTCAAACATATGTTGCTCTCGGAGGTGCAGACAGTGACAAAACGTGAAGGCCGGTGTTACAAACGGGCCTATTCAATTTTTTTTCGATGTAGTATGCATGTCCACATGGCTGAAGTTTGTCATCTACGATAGTCCGCTTACCTTTTCACCTTCAGTTATTTTTATACCATCCAAAATGAGCTAAATGATGAAATAAAAGTAGAGAAATATTCACAAAATTTTGGAGGGAGTATACCCGACGTCACGGCATTTTGCCAAAGTTACGCCGCCGTAAATAGGTCTAGTTCAAAAACCTGGTGCAGTAACATCTGAAGTACCAGCAATTGATAGCAGCAATAATGTGCGACAGCGCAGCATGTAGCTAGCTACAAATTTTTTTAAAAACTCATAAATACCTCTCTGGCCTTAAGCTGACTGAAAACTTGCATCCTGTAGGACTTAGATGCAACACATGGATTTTCTAAACAAAGCCATACTGTTTTTCAGATTTCGGTGTCACTTTTTCCTTATCGCCCAGTTCGCAACAAAAAATTTACTCATGATTGCAAAAATGAATGCTTGAAATTCTTGATAAATATCTTGATAAATCTCTTTATCCTATATATTTCATGACCAGAATTCGACGTTAGGGCAATACACACTTACCAGTAAGAGCTAGGATTCTCAAATGCAACAGAGAAGATATTTTGGCTAGTTCTTGGACTTCTTTTAATTCATTGTTTCGAACATCTAGTTCAACAAGACCTCGTAAACATTCCACACCTGCGTCAAGAAATACGACAGTTGAGCCTGTTTATCACTAACCGAAAATTTGCTTGCGGAAAATAAATCTAACAAACTAGCTGATTGGCCAGTGATATAATTTGCCGCGAAAAAGTTTTAAGCGAACCAATCACCTTGCTAGATTTATTTTCCGCTCGCAAAATTCCGCCTTGTGGAAAAAAGGCTTTAGGCATGTTTTCCACGACGCGACTTTGTTCGCGCAAAAAATAAATCTGACAACATCATTGGTTCGCTTAACACATTTTTGCGGCAAATTAGTTTGCTAACAAATCACGTTGCTGGATTTATTTTTCGCTAGAAAAAATTTGCGTAGTGGAAAACGGGCTTTAAAGACGTTGAACAAGACAACTAGCAGTGATGTTAAATTTTTCTTGCAATGCCTGAGTTGGAAAACTACTAACCATCGAGATATTGTAATTTATTGCCCGTAAGAAGAAGCGATTTCAAATTCCGAAGATCCTGCGAATAGATAGGATAACAATAACATTTAAAACAACTTTTCTACCAAAACTCTCCCCTTCAAATGATTTATTTGACAATTTTCAAATATACAATTGACGCGGTTACCATGCTCAAATGGTCAAAAAGTCCTTGCGCAAAACTCAGAGAGCTTTTTAAATTTGTTTTGTATGGTGCTTTTAGCAACTTCTCTATTTGGGTGATTACCGAAAGTTGGCAAAACTAGAAAACTGGGCGATCTAAGATTGACACAGCAAGAATGGGGTGCAGATTTCTCGCTGGTTAGAGTGAGGCTGTCACTTGGAGAAAATTACCATCTTTTTAATAATCGGTAATAAATTGATCTCATAAGAAATCGATGAAAGATTTACAAAAGTAGCCTTGATGTATTATAGATACACTTTCTTTAATGGACAATTTAAAAAGAAAATCACAAACCCGAGAAGTAGCCGATATATAGTGTACATGATTATGACTCAAATTAAGAAACGTCAATGTGGATGATGTCAACTGCTCCAAGTCCAAATGAACAAACTCATTGTGACTTAAATCCAACTAAAGATCAAAATATACAAACTTCAAATGATTTATCAACGAATTACTCACATGGAGAATAGGCAGGCGACGTTTTTGTTTGCTCAGAATATTATCTTTTGAGCGTCAAAACATCTTTGAAGTGTTACCTGTTCCAATGCAGGCAGAAGTTTCAAAGAATGATCCAGCGTTGAAATCTTATTATGACTCATATTAATGTGAGTCAGTAAAATCCATGGTCGAACTACGACACTGAATATAAGGAAAAAATTCTCAATAAGTTTGGACTTGTGTACTCTTCAGTGGTAGAAATACTACTTGCTCAGACTCGTACACAGTCCGTGTTGTCTCCCCTTATCAAGGAGGACGGCTGATTGTTGGTATATTAATAATATTAATAACACCAGAGAACCGTTTTCACCAAGTTAACTGTAGATCCATTTTGGCTATGTAAACGATATATTTCCTGCCATATGCAGTATATTTGCCACAACACTGCTGTTTGCAAGCATTCATTGGGTGCACGATATTTCTCATGCTTGTTTACGTTTTAAAGAAGTAGCCTCAAAACATACCGATTGTCTGTCAGCTTTGTTGTTGACATATTTCGCCAAGATTCCACATTATTGGCAGGTGCTTGTCTCACCTATAAAATTACCATAGAATAAACACAACTAAAATCAAGATCGATTTGAAATTGATTGATATATTTTTCAAGGTGACTCCGCAAAACTTACTGCACGTTTCTGCATCGCCGCATCAACCAAGAATTCCTAGAAACGGAAAATTTAATTGCGGGTAAAAGTTGGTTTTCAACTCGAGCCTAAGCTGTCCCTAGCTTTCTTCAACTGCTGAAAAAGTCGCTACTCAGCGTCGTAGCTGTCGTTGTTTGTCACCAAAGATTTTCAATGCATTCAGAGCGATATCATACAAACATATCAGGCTTATACCCAAATGAGTTCTGATTTGCATTATCTTATAAAAGCAGTTGATTTCCTGGCACCTTCATAGAATTCAAGCAGTTCTTTAATGTAACGTGAGTCAATTGTTTCTGGATCCGAAACAATCCTTCAATCACACCGATATGGCATTTCTCAATCTACAAATAAAATGAAATGGTCATCTCCTATATGAAGGTATATATATATATATATTGTTTAAAGATTTGTAATCCAGGCATATTGATAATAATAATGAGAGTTCTCTGGATTGAAATATGTTTTAATTGAGCTTTCGACTCGGTACTTCGAGCCTTCTTCAGAATACTATTGCTATCTACACACATAGATATATATATTGCCACAATAGCGCAATTCGAACCAGATCATATAAACGAATGTATGAATAATTCTATACTCATATATTTATTTATATATTCGATATTCCTACCTGTAATTTTTGGAGTGATTTAAAAAGTGAAAGATCAAAAGCCTGATTACTGATCAACTCTTGACAAGGAGATGATCTTCTAGCCACACCACTCACTCCTAAGCATTTTAATTCCTGGATAAAACCATAAAGATAGCCCAAATCGACGATCTCTTCACCTGGGTTTGACGTGTCTAATAAGAAAAAAACCATACAGACTGAGCTTATATGGAACAGTTTTTAACTAGTTTAAAGTTGTACATATTTCATTGTAGACAAATATAAAGAATTGCAGAAGATTGTGCCATAAATTAGTGTTTACTTCAAAACTCCAGCAAGACATGGGACAAAAATGAACGTTTGAGAAGCACGTTGGAAAGAAAGCTTGAGCTCATGTACCTGATAATTCAATGATACCATTTGGCAGCTGAAGTTGTCTTGTTATGCAGTACATTTGAGTAGGAGAGAAAGTGAAGACACCACCACTGGATAAAATATTACGTCCTTGACAGAAAAGAAAAACAAAGTATGAGATGTTATAATGATACAGTGGATGTTCACACTTCTCTTGTACAGGGGCGTAGCCGACGGGGGAAATGAGGGGTCCGGACTCACCCACTTTTTGAAAAGATCAACATTGCAATTCTCCAAAAAATGAGAAGAAACTGGGGGGCTGTAGCTTGAACAACACTTTTATGTACTTTGCACTTAGACTGCTTCACTTCTATGAGGCTGGGTACGCGCCTGCTCTTGTGGACACACAAAGAACGGAACTACTGCTACATGGTCACTTTATTCTGAGTTAGGTCATAGAGCGCTCGCTAATTCCTTTGTACTAATAAAAAAGGTGCATACGATACAGGGCCACCCCATTTCCAGTGGGATTACAGTGAGCCCTCACTACCTCCTTTGTACAAAAAAGGCCAACTTATTTCCCAGTGGATCACAGCGCGCGTTCACCTCATTTGTACAAGCTCAAAGAAAAGGTACACACTGCACATGGAAACCCTATTTTCATTTAAACAGTGTGTCGCATTCATGGGTATTTCTGTAGGTGTCAAAATCATTAGCTCTGCTCTGGTTTGCACGAAAGTAATACATATGATATCAGAATGGAAAACTACATTAAAGCGTAGCTTGTATTCAAAGACATTTTACCTCAGCCAACCATATTGCAAAAAAACTTTCTCGAATTCTTTTGTATACATTAAGGGTTCGAATTAATTTTGAGCCATGAAATATGAAATTTCAATGAATTTCATAGAAAAAAGTGGAAGCATGTTTGGAAGCTGTTGTCGGAAACACAGCAGTGTTTCTCACTTTTATATTATTATATAAGCTTTCGTAAGGCCCGTTTTCCACTAGGCCGACTTTCCGTGTGAAAACTAATCCTAGCAACGTGATTGGTTCGCTTAACAATTTTTCGCGGCGAAACATATTGCTAGCCAAACAGTTTGGTAAATTTATTTCCCGCACGGAAAATTCCGCCTAGTGGACAACGGGCTTAATGCCAATTTTAAGTTTCGAATGGAAACGAAAGTTTCATAAATGCACGCTGCACTATCAATTCCAAATGGCGGTAAAAGTTACGTCCCACCACCAAATGTTGATTCGTGGTTTCAACAAATATTACGAGATTCGGCTAGTGAACATCGTAAATCGGCTCGTGTATCACGAATCACGAATCGTTATTTCGAACCGCGACATTATTTTTTACTGAGCATCTACATCAAAAATTCATTAAGAATTCAGTCTTGATTAAAAGTAAGATAATTCACCTTCATTTTCAAGAACTTTAGCCAACTCTCTGGTCACACACAACACATCCTACATAAATAAAAATATCAATGGGAAATTCATAGCATTTTGCCCATTATGGAATTACTGTACCCATGACGTCAGCTTGATATTGAGAAGCAGATGTTACAATCAACAAATTATTCGCAAATTATACTAAACTTGCTTGTTCAATTAACAATGCCAGAATAACATCAAGCATAAATGACGGGTGGTCGTAGGATGAAAGTAAGTTAAAGGGGGTAGCTAATACTAAGAGAACTGAGCATGAAAGAGATGGGAAAGTCGAGTAGGTGCGGTTATATAGTGTCAGAGAAAGCCAGTTATGTGAAAAATGAGCACACTACTGTACAGCAGTTTATTAAACTTACTCGGGAAATACTTCATTGGGAAAACAGTTGAACTTACATGAGTTTGAACATCAAGAAACTGGAAAAGTTCCTGAGACTCAGCAATATCATGGTGACTGCAGAAAATAACGACATAAGGTTTATTGTACATCGCTTAAAGAAAGCAAAGCATAGACTCTGAGCAGTTACTACCAACATGCATGTACTACAAACAACGTAGTTTATAACCTGTTGATCAGTCTCTGAAGATAATGTTCCAATGCATTTCTTCGTTTCTCCAGATTAGCAAGTGACATATTAGATAATAATTTCTTTGAAGGGAACATGTCACTAGGAATGTTGTATTGTTTTACAAGCTGCAATGGAATTGAAATGCACATGGATTTTGATTTATCGATCACAAAGACAATATCTTCAGTGAGTATATATGTTTGCATAAATATGAAGAAAAAGACAGCACAAAGGCGTTAGTCAAGCAGCAACCTATTTTTTTAAACACTAGATGTCTTCATGAACGAGTTTGCATTCACCAAGCACGAGTTTGCATAAACAAGCACAAAAACATAAAACCAGGAGTCATAGACCCAGGTGATTTTTCGAAAAAGAATCAAATTGTCTTTAAACACTTCATTGAAAACAGTACTCACATTCTGATGAAGAGAGTGAAATTCTCGGAAACGACGAAGTATGAACCAATGATTGGACTGCGTCATCACGTCAATCTTGTAAAGCTGATAATATAATCATATCAATAAATAGAATCAGAGATAGCTACTATTGTGAGAAATAATAATCAATTGCACAACCCACATGTGATAAGACTTTGATGGTATGGTTTCATAACTGTGCATAAATAGTATGCTCTTATAATATCTACAACACTAAAAACTCAGCTTTAATACTCTTTATGATGCTAAAAACTAAAACAAAGCATACAGTACTGATAACCAATACACGGAATGAGATTCTATTCAACAAAATGAAGTCTAGTAAAAAGAGAGTATGTAGATGACATAAGTTCACGAACAGATATTGAAAATATATCGTATCTTCGATTCATCTCAAGAGTACGGATGACATGATACGTCTTCGGCCTCATAACAGTCGATGATTTCAGCAGATTTAAAGCCAAGAACATAAGTTTTGATCTCAGAACTTATATTTCATAATCCGCCGCCAATCAGTGATTCAATTGTTTCCCAAGTCTCTGCATCACTAATTTCTTGACCAAGAACCAAACATGGCATAAATGACAGCAAAACCAAAGGAGAAAGATTTCAACTCGAGAGCCTTTGTGATATAGCTGTTAAGCATTATAGCTTAAACGGATGCAACAAAGGTTTTGAAGGTGACTTGACATCATTGTTTATTCTTGTTGAAATCTCTGCAATTGCATACCAATAAATAAAATTCTTGTCTCGATCATGTTAAGGTGACAGCAAATGGTAAATATTCCAACTTCAGAATTCTCTGCTATATTCCAGTAAAACTCATAATGCTTTAAGGAAGATAACAGAAGTTCCCTAGTAGAGAATAAAATATTGTTCATCCTTTCAAAGTGAAACTGAATAACCACACAAGATCCCAATCCTGTACCAAGTAAATGATGGGATTCATCTAAGAGGTGTATTGTGGGAATGATACTTCCTTCCAGAACCTACTTCTGTCTTTTTTGTCTACAGTTATGGTGACTCTGTTGGAACATAATCTTTTCAACAAGTGTTTGTCTTGATGTCGTATGTTTTTGATGATCTTTATCCGTATATAACAACTCAATACAAGGCTCAAGTTCACATTTTCATGTTAAATGTACATATAGCACATTTCACTTAAATTACGTATTTTTACAGCAATTGTGTTATTAATATCCTAATCTACTTATTCTATCACCCAACCCTCTTAACTTTCTTCAAAGGCGAACACTTGATTGCCCAAAGAAAGCCTACCATAATCAACAAAGTCGTAGAAAGATTTTTTCACATCAGGAAACTAGAGACGCACTGATTAAGAAAACAGCTGATTATCGTTGCCGATTAATCATTCCCCTATTACTTTGTACAAGCGGCCAATTAATCGGTTATAAACCAATCATCACATTCTTGCTTTGGAACATAATTCCACCAGATTGGTTAATGTTGATTTCAAGTTACTTTTCATTAGCGGTTTGAAAGTTTGTTGGGAAATTCCATATCCCATGAAATTGTGGTCCACATGGTCGCTGCTACAATAGTTTCAAGGAGGTGTTTTTTTAAATGTTCAGAACATTTTTGCTTGCCGCAGCTGTAAATAACTCGTCTTTTTCAGTTTAAAGTAATCGTATATATAGTTTACATCATATTTTGTAACCATATTTCACTGGTCACTGACTGAAAATACAAACGCGACCTTCAAAAAGTCATTTTGAACATTGAACATTTGAAATTTAAATACAAAGCATTGGCAGTTAAGATGTACCTGTATATTGGGCCGATTATCCCAACAATTACTGAAGATTAATCAGCCGATAACCGATTACCGTATTTATTCGAATAAACACCTCCCTCGAATAAACGCCGCAGGGAGAAGCAAAAACATTATTAAACGCCGCCCT